>JAQQZZ010014709.1:0-11408 GCA_030265115.1 Mopalia vespertina | reverse complement strand
TTATTTTTTTTTTTTTTTTTTTGCCTTGGTAAAATTGTGGGGGGGGGGATTAAGCCCCCCCCCCTCCCCCGGCCCCCTTGTCTACGCCCTTGTATTATGGTATGCTTGTGCTCCAATGGGGGTCCCCGTCCTCTCCCTCCATATAAAAAAAATTAGGTTCAAACAGTATAGATCAACAATAGACAACTCTCTTCTGTTCGATGATAATCATGCATTAGGGTTAATCTCGATGATCTCTTCTGTTCGATGATAATCTCGCATTAGGGTTAATCTCGATGATCTCTTCTGTTCGATGTTAATCACGCATTAGGGTTAATCTCGATGACAATTCCTCAGCTTCAGTACCTTGATCAAGAATCGTGACGTCCCTTTCATCACAGCCATAATTATGGCTAACAAGCGGGAACGAAAACAACAATGTCATATTTATTACTCGGGCTATCTGCTAATATTATCTCTTTATCCTTCCAAGCGTTACTTAACAACAGCGGAATTTTATCCAAGCTTGAGAATTTTTATGTGAGTGCTTTTGATGTTAAAGAGGTTTGTTTGGTAGAATTAAAATGTTTAACAATCTAGATAGTCTGCTTCAGTTCAACACAAGAGACGGAACTAACAACACACAATACTATTTGGTAGGAATCTAAACCGTGCAAAACCTCGTTGTATATATAAAGTATCCTTCCATTTTCGCTGAAGTGAAGAAAAAATATAAACACGCACTTTGACTCCCACTAAATAATTTTACATAGCGGACCAAAATCACAATGAAATGATGCCGGCTTAATAAACCGAAATATAGAATCATAAGATGCGTCTTGTCTTTTCGGAATTGTGACTTTGGTCTAAAATAAACATTTTCTAAGCGGGTAAAGTTTCCTCGGAATTTTTTCCAGTTTTGTTTAGACTTGTCCCTTTATTCAATGAAAACACCTTCTTTCCATATACCGTAAACAAAGAACATTATCACATTCACGTCCAATTCAGGCGCAAAAATCTAGACTTAAATTGAATCGATATTTTAACACTTCATTCAGAATATCTTATGTAACAACAGTTCAGAAAATAGTACAGGTAGATCTGTGTTCTCCTATTAAAGGAAAAATTGTGCAAAATCTAATATGTTCATGAAAGACAACGATTAACATATCGTGCAGACTACATGAGCATCTTTAGAATTGGAAAGGGGATTTCCCCGTAACCTTCCCCCATTCACTAATAAAGTTGTCCATCAAATCAGTGGGATAGGAGTGTGGGTGTGTGAGAGAGGGGCTCATTCCCTGGTCACACACTGCACTAGCCCCCATCTCCCCTGCCCCCCTCCCTATCACTATTGGCTCTAATACTGAGAAGATTTCTCGCTCTAACTACGAGCATTGTGTCAAAACCAATGGTTGTCACGTGTGGCATTAGGAACTACATTGTTTTTTATTTTAAATGGTTTTGGAGTCAATCGTTGCTATGTTGAATATCTTTATGGTTTATATTTTATTATTTGTGTTCTTGAAAGGACGATAAAGAGAATTATTAAATAGGTTTTCGAAAAAGGAACTATAGAACCGCTATAGGGCTGCTAAATGGATGAAATACGTTGACGACGATATATTTTTCCGAAGTCTCCGCCTGTTCTCCAGCGGCACCAAAGTGAAATAATGTGCTATTGACATACACAGTTTAACATCGAGATAAACAAGTCGACAGTTATAGATAATGACACCAACCACTTGAAGTATTTGGACAATGTCGTTTAGACGCTATTTATAAAATGATAGTGAGCAATGTGGTGTTAACCAAACACAAATCAATACTTACTTGTCCGACGGATCCATTGCTGAGCTGTTGTTGTAATTGTTCTCCCCCACCAATGTTTCCATCATATTGATATGTTTAGTAAGGTAACAGTTTACAATACAATCGGAAGTTTGAGTCCCTATCTCTCCAGACAGTAATAGAGGAGGTCTTGAATTCGGCAGAATTTCACTTTTTTTTTGGCCCAGACTTTTTTGTTGTTCTGCACATTTCACGTCTCCGCTGATATGTTAACGCCTTCTTGTTGTTCATGTTTATTATTTAACAGCTATACAAAAATATAAAATAGACATTCCTCCATTCATTCTATAGGTCAATAAGTATATGATGCAATAGAGCATGTAGTACTATGTGGTGATGATATACAAATGTCAGTGCTCAAGATCTGCGGCAAACCTTCCATATCTAGTATGACCCAATACTCCAGAACTAAATGTTGAGTAAGGTCTGTGGAGCTGTACACTATCCGAGCTGTGTACCAGTTCCGTGTAGATATCCAAGGCTGAAGTCCTTATACTGTTCAATATTAAGGCTTAGTCACTTGCGTCAGTATTTGTCTAATTTCCACACTACATGTCGTTCGTGGAATTTTGTACAGTCAAACTGATTTCAGGAAACACTAAAAGCGCTGGTCTTCATACGTTACAAGGGGAATCGTCATTTCCTTTCATGGTGCCTAGGTGATTATAATTAAGATCAACGGACTGTATCAGTACATTCAATATATCTAGCAAACGGTATGGTAGCTCCTATTCACACAACGCTTAGCCGACCTTTCAACAACAAACCACAATAGATCGACATTAATATTCGGTCTGAACAGGTAGGCCTATTCCTGGCTTGCTTCAATGACGGGTATTCAACCTTACACTCACAAATATGTCCGAATATAACGAGTTTGTATTATCGGGTCTTGAAAACATATATAAAAAAGCAGCCCCTCAGTCTATATTATGTATGGAAATAAGACAGTACACATAACGTGATACACAGACAATAACTTAGCAAACTTTAGATGTAAGAGATATAGTTTTTGGGGTAAAAACAGTCGCACTACGTTATCTTCACGAAAAACGGCCATTGTAAAATAATGTAATTGATGAATCGTTTACCAGACTCCACCTATGAGACTTTTGCCCGCCATACGGCTTCTTCTATGCTGATGATATCAGGGGAAACTAGGTGTATAAACTGGAAACACTATTTCAAAGATGGCGTGAAAGTGCACAAGAGCATAGATTGCGAAATCTCTGAATTTGCGCGAAGCAGCGCGAAGCAACGTCGTGATTGGGATGGCGGAAGCTTGGAGAACTATTTGTGTACTACCAGTGCACACGGGCAGGTAATTGAGTGAATGAATACACGTGTTCCTAATTAGACAGTTGTCAACTTCACTTTTAATTAAAGAATTCTCGTGTGAATAGATCGCTGTAAACCAACACAGAAAGTGACAGCTTATGAAAACTCCAAAGTGTAATGTTTTTGTGTGCATGAGTATGCGTTAGTATTCAGGTCTATACTGAGTAAAATCTACAATTTTTTTTATTTCTCACTCTTTAAATAACTGGCTGAGAAACCAATATAGATATATAGATATAACTGAAACTACACAATTATAATAAAGAATCATTACCCTAATTGTGTTGTTTTCAGTATAGGGATTTGCTGGTACAGTATAGATTAGGTAGCGTGGAGAAGTATAAACAATAACCTGTCCTATTATTTACGATGCAAACTTATCCAAATTTTGGAACCACAAGGTTTCAACCTATTTCCAAAGATCATTTTAAAGTTACAAGATCAATTACAAGAAACCGATACATTTCTGCAAAACTGTCTTAGCGGAAGTTGATAGTAGTTAGCATGACGCTGCGAAATCTTCTGTACAAAGCGCAAAGAGAATTGAGACGAACACATCCTCAGCTCGCTTACTGGAAATACGGCGGCCCATATACGACATATTTTTTTTGTTAACGGTTTGTATTTTTGTACTTGAGTTTCATTTTTTAATGTTCCACATAGCAGGGGACTCAAGAGTTTGATTTTTTTGTTTCCAGTTTTTCAGCTAGGTTTAAACTCTCGAGTGCCATAGTTGTTTCAGAAACTTATATTTCGATAGTCATGCGATTCGGTCTTGTTCTGGTTTTTCACTTCCATTGACAAAGACGAGAAATTATCACTGATGCACCAGCGACTTGGCTGACTTAAACAAAATAAATACTCTTTTAAAAGGCACTAACATCAGCAACATTTTTTCTTTTCCATGAAGATGCAGCTGGAGAACGAGAACGGAAAAGTAACCACGTGACTTAATATAAAAACTCGAAAGTTTTAATCTAGTTGGAAACTAAAAACGAAAGCTGTGTAGTTTTCACAGAGGTGCAAAGTTTTTGATCTTTAGGGGAAAGGTGTTCACCTGTGTGAAATCTAAATAATGAAACTCAAATGCTCAAAAGAAACTAATCAAAAATTAAAAAACTTAAGTTCAAATTAAATGCTGTTTAAATCTAACGACATGATCGACTGACTTGACAAAAGAAGCTACAACATGCCACAAGGTTAAGTTATCTAGTCCTCACAAACAATAATTAGGAATTGCTTCAGTAAATATTTCTTTTACAGTCAGTATTGTGAACACAATTAACATGTGACAGTGTTTTTGCTTTTTGTTTTGGTTTTTCTAACTCAGAAATTGTTGTAAGTTGAGGCTCGTCCGAGAATCGAACACTGTGTCGCCAGCAGTAAACGCCGACCACCTAGAAAATTATTGCAATACATATGTGGCATGAACAGCCCACCATACAAATAATTCTTCAAACTGAACAAAACATGCTTCATTCAGTCATCTTCTTGGATTATTATTCAAACATTTACCATTATTGTTTCGCTTCCTCTTTTAAAATTGATTTTTTAATAGACACGTGTCGGTGGATAAGTGCAAATCAAAAAACAATCCTAACCAATTTACTTAAACAGGTTAAGTAAACGTCGAAATACGTTTGGATTTATTATTGTATGTTGATATATTTGCCAAAGCAAATTGGTATTCAGATGTACGTTATGTGGCGGAAATATCGATATTAGATTTCACATAACTAAACATTTTATGATATGCACGGGTAGTTTGTACCTAACCCGCCGGTACTAAAATCAATCGATGGTTTAGTGGTACGATAAAATCATTTCTCTTTGGCAAATATGTTGATTGGTTTTTCATTTATGAGATATTATTTAAACAGAGCTATGTAAACAGTCTGATTAATTTCCAGGGCAACCCATCTGGTCAGTTTTGTGTGGAATAAAGACTACATGTTTTGGATAAAGCTTTTGATAGTACAGGTGCCGGTACTGTAGAATTTCTTTACCACAAACTCCTGAAAAACATATCAAATGATGGTTAATGAGAACAAAAGGTTTTTTAAATATCGACAGCCTAAAGGTTTCTATTAAAATCTTTGGTTATTTTTAGAATGGAGCACTAAATTATTTAAATTTGTTTAAGAACACTGATATTATGTTTAATAGTGGGCAATATATGTAGGACACCTAGCAATGAGTGCGGTTTGTCCTCAAGCTCTCGGAACCGTTGGTTTTGTTGCGTTGTCAGCTCAAGGCGTCTTGAGAGATATATTGAGGAATCGTAGATGCTGAAAAGTCACCAGATTCCATCGATGAAGAGGAATTGAGTTTATCCCATTTATACCGCCGCTGGCATCTTCCAGTTTTATTGCAAGTTGCTTTCGCGCTGGCAATCTTCTCTTCCCAGCATCCATGCAGTTGGTATTCTTAATAAATATTACTCGCATCCTTATCTTGACAGATACAAGGGCTTGGGGACTTGCAACACCCGTGGGGGTTTCGTCAATAAATAAGCCAGACACCAAGACTAATCACCAACTGACTGTCTACGTCGATAAATATCAAGACAGATAAACCAAGCTATTGTTTAGCAGCTTCACCGGCTAACAGGTGTTTTCCGAATCGTCGTAATGTTATTATTATAGACATGTACTATATTTTGTGAATGCATAACTGATTTCTCCGACGTTTATGTTCTCTACTGCAATTTCTGCTCATGCGGACAATTTGACATTAGCATTTTTATTCACAGACAACTCATAAACATTATGTAGTAATTTAGAGTAGATTTGACTATCTCTGCTTTGATATCTTCCTTGTTGTTATTACAGCAATGATGCTTTCCTTGAGGGAATACATTCACGAGGAAGACAACAGGACAACAAAGTGATCTCATAGGATAGCCTGTACTCAGCATGTTTGAAAAATGATCTTCAAAGTTTGTGGATAGATTTTGTAATCGTGTTAGAGGCAATTAACATATATAAGCTACCAAGTATGTTTCCAAATAAGCTCTTAAGGGATTATGAACGCTATCCATACACTGAGAAAAATATTCTCATAACTGCTAATTACAGACTACCTATTCAGACCTCTCTATCTTTCCCTTTGAATAGTTTTAGTTTATGAGCATGTGGCTAATGCTCAGACTGTCTATTAAAGGAAATCACAACCATCGCATTCTGATACATAATTTACGTGATTGCATTAGATCGCTTATAGTGGGACACATTAAATAAGTCTTATTCGTCTATTCGTTAGGGTTGTGAGGCCTTCGCGAAGAAGTTTGATCGCGTCTCGATACAGTTTCTGTGCCAAAGTCACAGCAAGCAGAGACAAATATACAACAGACATCAGTAGGAAATAAGATAAACTTGATAACTATTTATAAAGTTGGAGAAATGATTGTCATGGAATTCAGGAATGAAATCTGTTGATATTATATATGTGTAAAATAAAAAGACTGTATATCCCACAATTACAGAACAAAGTCTATCAAAGACGAGACGAGACATCGCAATCTACACCAGTGCGAGTTAAACAAAGTCATATAAATACAGTTTTCAAATTTTACACATAACTATGAAAAATGAATTAATAAATGGTGAACAAAACATAGCTGTCAATCTAATTAAAATCAGAACAAAACAGCTGCCCGTTGTTTGTCTGTCGCTAATATTATGATGTGACGCAAACGCATACTGAATGGTGTAGACTGTTTTTTTTTTAATTGGCCAATCAAAGAGACGCTTCTAAAACCCGGTTTGTAAATGCCGAATATTTCTACAGACGAACCAGGAGCTTACAAGCAACTTGTTCTTACTATTTTCAACATGTCTTGTCTTAGACGCGGTATCCATCATGTTCTATTTTGACGATACATCGCAAAGTGCAACAAAATACTTAACTAATGCAGGTCTAACCTGTGTCACCTTTATTCGATGTTTACATTGGACTAATGTAAGCTGGGATTCTACTGATTAGCTGGGACGGTGACCTTTCATGAACCCCAGCAAGCTCGACCTAGTTGAACACCAGTTAGCTAGTATTTGCGTTAGATCATTGTATTAGCGACAAACAAAACACAGGAAGCTATTTTGATCATCTTTTAATGAGACTGACATGGCTGTTTGAGATAAATTGCATTGATTTTTATTACTGCATTTCATTTTCTTCTCTGGGACATACATCAGGAAACAAGTGTCGATTGTGTAAGGAACTCACTGGAATTAATTAGCTCTGAGAAATACCTTGTGTTCTTCTAGAAACAAGACTATATCCCGTTCTCGTTCATACCCGACTATAGCTCAGGCCATTTTACCTTTCAACGATTTATGAATACTAATGATTCTCAATATGATAACTCAATTTACTATGCTGACGCATTGAAGCAAATGATATCACAATACATATAAAATTACATCAATACATGTACATGTCCTTATTTGATCAAATCCTTGAACTCCTAGAAATGTGATGTCATCTCTGTGTGGCGTTCTGCTTGCAATTCTATTACTAAAGTTATACGATTCAATAATTAACATCTCTAGAGTGACTTTATCCCGGGCGTAATGTGAGCAGGAAATCTTACCCAGGTATTTTTGTCAAAGACACACAAAAAAGTCAATGTAAGATTTTGTTGTAAGTTCCTTATTCATACCATCCCTGCTCAAATCGTCGATCACATTCACCTTTCCTCTGGTATAGGTTTTCTCTCATATCAAATAATACTTTCTTCTTTACTTTCTCAATGCATCACGGGCATGACGTTGCCCTGGTTTGGGCCACTTGAAAACATGACCTCGCAACAGACGTACACGGATCAGGTCATGTAATACTGCTCTGCAAAGAATGTCAACCATCTATAGACAGCTCATACAGTTCTTCTCTACTTGATTTATTTGTGCACACATCACTAAACTAAAGTAGTTTCGTATTGCCCGAGCTACATCAATTAAGGTCTATCTTGTTTTTCTTCAAACTGTAACACTATACGGAACATAATGTAGTTGACATAACTTCTATCGGTTTCCAATTATTTCTTGGTGTGAGATTTCCATCTGGTAACGACTGATGATTTCCTCAGGATATCTCTCCGACCCCATCCCTTAGTGGCTTTCAAGGGTGGAGACGCGGAGTGGCATCCCTTCATTCCGTCTATGTCATCATTTCCGGAATCCCCTTCATCTCTGTAATCTTCGCGAGAGTTGATATCCATCTTCTGTACAATCAGTCTCAGTAAATCATGCTGCTTGTTCAATGTGTTCGAGATCTCCTTCAGTCTGAATATAGGTATATGCAAGAGTTGGCTAAATACATATGGTGAAACAATTGTCCACTACAGAAGTTTTAAATATTTGTGAACCTATGCAAATGCATAAGTCTGTAACCTAACAATTACATAATTATCTGTTAATAAAGATTTTTATAATAAATGCACCAAAACAATGCTATGGAAGGACTAATTTTGCATTTCCTCGGAAGTAAATTAAACTTTTATTCCTCACTTAGGTGAATCAAATTATTTTATTGTACATCATAAGCGTCATTCATGTCTTCACAAATGTAAAGTGGCCATAACGTACATGGGAGCCTTTGTTCACAATTTGTATTTGACATAATCTTAAAAAAACAAGCATTTGTCTATCTGCATGGGCCTTGGTTTACCTTTGTTTGTGTTTGGTAAGTTCCTCACAGACTGGAGACTGTTCAGACAAGCCCGTCTTTTCACACCTATTGCTTCCATGATCAGACACAGATTTCATCTTCAACAAGAACTACAAACGAATAAAAGCTTAGATAAATGTGAAACCCACTGCTTTATGCTTTTGATAAATACCAAAGTTACATGAAGCACCTGCCACAATGGTAAATATATTTTGTTAATGACCAAAGTTACATGAAACACCTGTTACCATGATTAAGGGATTTTGTTAATGACCAAAGTTACATGAAACACCTGTTACCATGATTAAGGGATTTTGTTAATTACCAGAGGTACATGAAACACCTGTTACCATCTTTAAGGGATTTTGTTAATGACCAGAGATTCGCGAAATACCTTTTACAATGGTTAAGGGATTTTGTTAATTACGAGAGATATGTGAAACACATGTTACAATGGTTAAGGGATTTTGTTAATTACCAGAGGTGCATGAAACACATGTTACCATGATTAAGGGATTTTGTTAATTACCAGAGATACGCGAAATACCTGTTACAATGGTTAAGGGATTTTGTTAATTGCCAGAGATACGTGAAATACCTGTAACAACGGTTAAGGGATTTTATTAATTACCAGAGATACGCGAAATATTTGTTACAACGATTAAGGGATTTTGTTAATTGCCAGAGATGCGTGAAATAGTTATAACAATGGTTAAGGGATTTTGTTAATTACCAGAGATACGCGAAATATCTGTTACACTGGTTAAGGGATTTGTTAATAACAGAGATACGTGAAATATCTGTAACAGTGGTTAAGGGATTTTGTTAATTACCAGAGATACGCGAAATACCTGTTACAATGGTTAAGGGATTTTGTTAATTACCAGAGATACGTGAAACACTTCTTACAATGGTTAAGGTCAGTTGCTAAATACTAGAGTTACATGAAACAAGGATGCGATTCCGAAATCGATTTTAACCAATCCGACAAAAAACACAGGCAAGGTTTTCGTTATGTGCCGAATTACTATGACAGACATACAAGCGCATCTACATAAATCTATATAATTTTTGATAGTTGGCTTTCCTTGCACTACGTTCTCGTTAAAGTACACATTGGGAACTGGGTGTTTTGAAACTTTCATTCAGTTTCCTTTCGATTGAAGTAAGTAAACAGTGCATAGGTCCCTAGTACTGAAATAGTAAACACTCAACATTGGTGGAATATCCTTAGGGGATTCCCCTTTTTTGCAACATTTAGATTGGCCATGAAAACAATACAAAACTATCGACCAAAGAAAACGCCCCCAAATAAGGAGAATCATCTAAGCAAAAGCACTGTGTGATGTGCCGCCAAAGAAGAACGATAAACTTTTCAATCGTATTCTGTATTAATAAACGTATAATAATACATAAACGTCAGTAAAGCGCTAGAATAAATTTTATGGTTAAAACTAACTAATATCCTTACATATCTGACGAGGTGCTGGCCGCGGTTAGGGTAGACCTTGTACTCAGACTTGTCGACCATTTGTAATATTCTGCTTGGCAATGTCCTCTCTAATTCCGCGTGATGTTCCACCTTAAAAAAAAAGATTTACAAGGTAATGGCATAACAATATTATTAAAAACAGAACTCTATTAACAAGATATGTATAACCGCTAATTATCCTTTATGAACTGTATTGTGACTTTCGGCCAGTATTCAATGCCTAAACGTGCATTTGAATTTCAGAAAAGACTACCGGATCATAGGAAAGGTAGTCACGAATATACTTAAATCGCCTTTATTAAACCAAAAAGTTATATGCAGAACACGAATGTCCTCTTTGTGTGTATTTAAAGATTGCCTTTGCATAAACAAACTGAAAAATAATGGAACTAAATAAACTTTCCCGTGATTCTTTAGTTGAGATTTCGGACCTTCAAACGTCAAACTGTACGATAGAGTGTGCCCCTGTAGCTGAGAATAGAAATGACGTAATTCCAAAGTTTTTGAAACTATCTATAAGTACAACACTGGTAAGGTGTATGGTGTTGTGCGTTAACCGAGTTCTGTGCTTAATTGCAGTGAAGTCTTACCTGCATGGCAAGTCTTTTCAGACGAGCGTCTCTTTGAACGGCTTCTATGTCACCAACCGCCAAACCGATCTACAAAAAATCACTTTTAAACATTTACATGATTTAACAATAAAGTCAACTATTCTAACCAGCTTACAATAGTGGCACGTTATTGGTTACTAGGATCAGGATCGGGATGAATAGAACATTGATGACACGCGGCTCACATATTCATGAGCAAACTAAAGATGATCAGTAGCTCAACAGTGTAAGGAACAGGAGTTGTTGTTTAAAAGAGAGCATTTGCCTCATCGGTAATTACATAAAGAGAACAGAGAGGATCAGTAGCACTACAGTGCAAGATAACGAGCAGGGGAGAGGGGGGGGACTTGAAGAACACAACTGACCCTTGACTAATCAGTAAAACCATAGAGAGATCAGGGAGGACCAGTAGCTCTACAGTGTAAGCTTATATTAAGTAAGGTGTGTGTGTGTGTGGGGGGGGGGGGGTG
>JAQQZZ010014698.1:0-11408 GCA_030265115.1 Mopalia vespertina | reverse complement strand
GTGAAATACCAATGAATTGTGTAGTTATGTAAGTGAAATACCAATTAATTGTGTAGTTATGTAGGTGAAATACCAATGAATTGTGTAGTTATGTAGGTGAAATACCAATGAATTGTGTAGTTATGTAGGTGAAATACCAATTAATTGTGTAGTTATGTAGGTGAAATACCAATGAATTGTGTAGTTATGTAAGTGAAATACCAATTAATTGTGTAGTTATGTAGGTGAAATACCAATTAACTGTGTAGTTATGTAGGTGAAATACCAATTAACTGTGTAGTTATGTAGGAGAAATACGAATGAATTGTGTAGTTATGTAGGTGAAATACGAATGAATTGTGTAGTTATTTAGATGAAATACCAACGACCACGGCATTAAACACAAACCAGTCGACCAATTTATTGTGAGGTCATTGTATTCACCCAATCAATCCGTTTGTCGAATTATCCCACCTGCTGCAAATCAATGAATTAATCAATCACTCAATTAATCTAATATCACATATCCCATGGGGTCCCATCATGCACGGGTTTATGTGTAACGGACTCCACAGTATCTCTGGGCAGTATAGGGAGAAATATGAATAGGATTGCCCTATAACAGGGAGCAAGCCAAGCAGACAAGGTACATGCAAAGTAGTACACGACAGCCTACAATGCCTATAAAATTCTTCCAATAATATCTATGTTGTGTTAACTTGCGCTAATTTTTAAATGTATTCATCCTATATAGAAGATTCGTCTTTATAAAGTCAAATTAATGCTGCTGCAAAACTTTAAAACCACCCCCAAGCCCCGGAGCATAGGAATAAGAATAGGTCGAAAAAAGAATTACCACGAGCTCCTACTTGTTAACACACAACCAAGACCTATAGACGGCGTCTTATCTTATCTACAGTGGCTTAACAACATACTGTGGTATATATAGAGGTGGTTTCTGAGTTTACAATTATACTTCAAAGGGACTTGTCTTACTTGATATATTTAACAACAATATAACAACAATGTAATCTAGCGGACGCGTTACTCATATAATAGCCGTACCAGCTACAGAATTCAAGCACTGTGTGTTTACAGAAATGTACATTCTTTAAGGAGAACATCACGAAAGCTAAAATCTACAAATCAAACGCTAGAAAATATCCAGCGACTTGCCTTGTTAATATATCGATTGCAGAATTGATCAATCCTGTAAACGTTGTAGGATTTGTCGAAAGTGTTCGTGTAAAGGTACAATGTCAGTATTAACAGTCGTTGGGATATTAAACCCTAACAGGAAATACTTGCAGTAAATTTCAGGAGTTACTCGTGTTTTTCCCAAGGGTAAATGCGGGTGGTTTGAGGGAGCTTCCTGTTGCCCTGGTGCTTTGTGAACTAAAGAGGAACAGGGAGACGATATGTTTGTGATGTCTTTGTATTGTCCTGTGAGTGTCCTGTATTTGTCCTGTGATGTTTTTGTTTGTTGCCAGTGGTGTCGCGGGTTGGTTTCCTTCACCCATTGTGCTGGCACGCCGTCATGTGAGTGAAATAACCTTAAGTACGCCGTTAAACCCCAACAAACAAGTAAACCCAAGGGTAAATTGCTTAAATCTGTCGATTTAGTTTGGCAAAAATGGTAATTGATGTTGAACAATATGCAATTCGGTTAAATTTGCAAGCACCGGTATTTGTGACATTATTTAGCAAGTCTCCGCTAATGAACTTCTGTGGAATCCGGCTTGGTGAAATATATGATCATCAAAGAGTGCTGGCAAGACGTTTAATTTCCGTATACTATACTTGTAACTGGCACTTACAGCTCTGAAGACACGTAACAAAAACCATATGTTGTATAACGATTACCCAACTTGAGTCTTAGAGTGTTTATTTTACTAACTGTAAATCAATGGCGAGGGACGTACGTGCTTCGTTTATGAGACAGTTTGTGTGGTATTGAGTAATTCGGCCCATGTTTACCGTTATTACACGTAACAGTAAACCTCCGCAGAACATCAGATTTATTGGAGCTAAATACCAACCGTTTAACGTTACAATGTTAATATTGAACCCTTAAAATATTTGTGCTTAAACAGCATCTGTCGTTAATTACACACACTTGAGATGTAACAACGGTTAACAAGTTTAAAGCGTATGTGTTATTAATAGATAGAGTAAATTGAAAACGATACATGATGAACCTTCCGACATTAATGTCACGGTACTAGATTGCTTCTACACTAGATCATTCTCGTCTATAGTCAACATATTAACATGTACACACGTGTAGAACACCCCAGAACGAGGTAGCTTTTTGGAGGCTCTCTAGTATAACTATTCTAGAGTTCAACATTCCTGCTACAATCTGCTTTGTTTTATTTTTAACAACACACAGGAAGCTAAAAAAGATGATAATTGTCTCGTTTACATGTATCCATTGGGGGTAGTGAATGTCCGTTACCCGCTAACTAAGGCCGGTTGGTTGAGTGGTTTTGGTGGCCGGAATTTATTGTTGAAGGAGATAACAGTGTGATTTGTGTTTACTTCAAGTAGCAACTCTACTCCTTCAGCTGGGAATGTAATGTTTAAACACCATAGGCTTCCATTTGGCTATTCCATACTTCAATGTAAGCTCATTTCCTCACTAGAAACAACAGCAGGTGTAATTAACTCTCAAATGACTGGTTGTCGTACAGCACAATTAACTCTGTCATAGGTTGATATTACAAGTAAACCATAAAGTAACAATACAGCGGGGTCACATGGCTTGTCTCGATACAGTCATAGCCTTTAATTAATCAAATCAGACAGAATCTCGTCTTTTAAAAAATACATCATGGTCATTGGTTCCATATCAACTTTAATCAAATTAAAGTTTCGTTAGGTATAATCACAATGACGGGAATTATCGTCTTTTATAAATATCAAGTGAATGAGAACAAATGGATAAGCAGTTTGCAGAAGCTTTCTTTTAGCTGGACCGAAATACCCCTATCATCTTTATACTTTTGTTATCTAAATATCTTTCATTTTCGATATTAACCAAATAATGCATGCTTATTTTCAAATTTTTGGATGACGATCTTATCAGGAAAAAATCAAACTCTTAGAGAGATGTAAAACGTTTACAACCATATAAACGTGCAACATATTTTCACTTTCCTCACATATAGAAATAGCTGATTATTGAATTGAAGGGATGCCTTTCACTTGAACTCCCGCAAAGCATTTTTTGTTGTTGTACATGACGTAAAGTAACACCTATGTGTGAACAAACGTGCTGTTTCTTCCCTGCTGGCAGGTGCCAAAACAACAGCGTTGACGTTTATTAATACCAATCACGTGGCAGCGGTGTCTTTCGGCGTACCCTGTCATCATAGCTCACCCTCTAGCGGACGAAAGTGCCAAGAAATATAAGATAATTTGTCATATTTTGTATCACAAAACATTATTATGAGAGATAACTACAGCACATTGCCGAACTTCTCGTATAGAGCTCTTTTGTCTGTCTCTCGAATGTTTTGTTCCTCGGCAACACTGTTCTGTTCATGAACTGTTTTACATCTGCCTCACTTCATATGTCAAGAGCAGCATTATTAAAACCACACTAGACTCGGGGAATTATCCGCTACTATGGTGTATAATGGTCAGTTATACACCTACATAAATACACGAGTTCTCTCTTATTTTATTTTAAGTAAGGATCTTTTCTCGCAATGTTAACTTTTGTTTAAATATAGTATCATCTTTCTTGACTGTGGCATGAATTGGATATATTTGAATTCCAGCTTACATCATCGTTCTTACCGAAAGGTTTATATCACTGATATACACTTAGTTTCTTACTGGAGGAAGATTTTCCGGAAATAACTTTTTGAATTGCCTGTTTGAATTTCTGTGAAGAACTTGTCTTTCGCTGTCGGCCATTTTGTATCATTTTTGTTTTTTTATAGTCTTTACACAAATCTAGAAACATATTTGTCACACACGAGACTTGTGTCCAATCAGAAGCCGATACTTCCATAAATTTGCATCCCAAATCTTCCGCGAGATCTTGTCCTTCTCTATACGAGACTCGGCGAGAGTACAGCAAGTCACCTTTGTTAGCCACAACCATGCCAACAATGCTGGTCGACTTTTTTGCATTCTCCACATATTTTTTCAAAGCGGCTATTTCTTTGTAACTAGCCCTGTCCGTTATCGAGTATACAAACATAAAACAATCTCCCCACATAGCATAGCCTTCCCTGTGAATCTCGTTTATCTGAAAAGAAGCAGAAAAAGATAGGTTGTTAACATTCCAAGATTCTAAAAAAGTTCTTCTGGAAAAGGCTCATCCTTACGCAAGGAAATATTCATGACATTTTAGTTTTCAAACACAACCAGGACAGCGAATAGTTGACGACATATGCTGCTTGCTTTTATAGTCTTATTAACAGTTAACATGTAAATACCAATTTGAAATAAATAACTGAAAAGAAAGTTAGATTACATGTAGTTTCAAAGAAAACTAAAGCCAGTGGCTAGAAATAACAGTACGCCAAAATGCAACAGAAGAATACATATTATTTTATTTATTGTTTGTCCAAATCCAGTTGTATGTAGGCAATAATCATTGATATTGTGTATCTGCAGATCTGACTTTGTTTTCATGGACATCGGTACATGGATTAAACAACTGTTCTCTAACTCAGTAAGAGACAAACATTTCATCTGACCTATAGCCGGTCTTTTCCCTCAACCTAGCTGATGATGGAACGAACGTTCCACGTGAAAGACATCGATATAGTTTTCAGAAAAGACTGATAATGGACAGGTGTTTTGTTGATGTATTTATGAGACGGGTGCAACTCTAATCGCTTAAAATGATACCATCACAATTAATTGCAGATGAAGGAAGTGATGTTGCCCGGATGAAGTTCAGGTTCATGCCTTTCAACTATACCACGGACACTTTATTATTTGATTTTTGTAGAATTGTGAGAATTCTTTGTATGTGGTTGGTTCCTTAGTCAAGGCATGCACCTGTTATTTGTTTGTATGCGTAAAAACTATCGAGCATGTAGGGTGGAAGTGCCACTTTGTCTACCCCTACAATCATGAAGGTTCAGTTCAGAGTTCTGGGAATTCCGCCCTTATAATGCCATCAACCCAGGACTGGAAAAATGTCGAGAAATCCCGAGAACACCTTACACATTTCATGACCAACGTAAACAATTTATCTTCAGCTTTTTTTAATTTAATCTTTATATATCGCCTATGTCAGAAACGCTGAATAAATCTGCCAGTAATATTATACATGATTTATCTAAGCTGTTAAGGAAAGAGACGTGTTTATCAGATATGAAATGAACTCTTGCCATATGGGTGAGATCTATTGGTCCAGATATACACATAGTTAATCGTTCTCATAGCTGATCACATGTGTCTCAGAATAGCGAATGAATTACAATTATCACGTGCAGTGTCTATTAATGGTACATTTATGAATCATAGTAATAAATCCTGGCATTAAATGTTAACAACAATCATTGCGTTTAGTGCTACGAATATTAATTTGTTTTGTAAGAATGTAATCATCAAATGTTTCTCAAATACAAATTCAACTAGTAGACCAAAACCCAACTGATTTATTTTGTTACCTATATGTTAACGAATTTATGTTACACTTTTTATGATCTATGCATAGACTGCTATGTAATATACACATTAAGTTATTTATGGGTGAGGCATGTTTATCTGATGTCACATGATCGATCACCTAGTCCATTTAGATATATAGTAATCAAGCTACTTAAAGATTTTTGCTTAAAGGTAAGAAAAGTTTCAAACATCATTTTTATTACATGTTTTGTGATGATCAATAACATGTAATTTAAAGAAAAATCTGTCAATTTAAAATTTATCTTTTATTAATCGAAAATAAAAGGCTAAAATTTGACTAAATATTTCTTAATTTTAAGAAATACTTCAGTAGCCTCATGAATTCTGGCCCGGTTTCTTTATCCAGCAGTATACTTACTTACATCAGCATTATGTACCCTTTAAAACTGATCTTAAAGAACAGGTGTAATATAAGTGTAACTTCCGGAAGACTGCTTGATTAAATATGATAAAATCACGAGGAGTTACAGTTTATGGAAAAGATAGACGTCGCCAGGTAATTGTGTAACGGCCAGGTGCCCGGATGGTGGTTTATAGAAACACGAGCTCAGGTTTGTTTTATAAGAAATCTGGAAGCTCTATTAATTGAACACATGTTGTAATATCACCAACGGTTACTATAGATATACATCAACCATTCCGTAGTCTACTACATAAATCATATCAGTGAGGTGGCATTCGTTTGACAAACGGGTAGCTTTTTTCTACTTTCATTTCGTCTACTGCCTACATGTGTATATGCCATTAAATAGGCCTACCCAGAAGTATCTTACTCTGTTTGTTATGGCTTTATATCGTCGCATTTTGTCTATATTAATACACCTCAGTATATTAATCAATCGTAAATACTGACTGAATCAAGTTGATAAACACTGATATAAAACAACCCACAGATTATAGAGCTACATGTACGTATATTATGCTGTGGGTTCCTTTATTAGAGTAACACTGATCGGAAGCCACAAGATACATAAGACTCACAACAGAGACAGTACTGATCGGTTTCATGTTGCTCAATAGCCATGAGATCACCAGCGCAACACAGCTATTCTTGTATTCGCCCACGATAGGCCTATTTTCATATAACATTTTATATGAGACGTCTGTATTAATTTGAGTCATACAACAACAAATAACTGATACAGCGCAGAATATAGGAAGAGGGGCAAAAAAAGTTCAGCTTTCGTACACAACAAGACATATATATTACACAGGATAGTGGTAGGTCTTTAAGCTCAGCAATTATAAACGGTCTGCAAGTCATAACGGCTGCTGTCAGTTTTTTGTTTTACTTCAAACTTCGCACCTGGGCTGTATGGGTTTAGACTAGAGGAACTCGAGTTCAGAAAGTTAAATCTGATATTTACCATCTCCACTATATTCAAGTAAACTGGCTGGCTTTAACGAAAATATTAAACTCATTTCATGCATGGTACTAAAATTATAGACTTTAAAGCTTGCCTATTCTGGACTTGCTTTAGTGCATGCTTTAGTGTTGAATAATGTACACAGACTAGTTGTACAGAGGCTGGTTGTTGGTCAGGTGTAAAAGGTTTGAATATTGGCGCGTGTACGGATGTAGGCATATACATGGTTGATCTGGAACTACCTATAGAGGTTACCTCGCAAAAACTGCTGATATAGAAAGTCTGTCCGACGTCCCCGAAAATACATAATCGCAAAAAACGAACCATGAAACTTATTTTATAACCTATCCAAAACTTTGACTCACATTTCATTATCCATCTTTTCTGGCCAAGCGTTGTATTCTGAGCTTATCTCCACTACAACCCTTGGCGGATCGCTCACCTCAAGCCAGGGCCATTTAGCGGCCTCGGGACTAGCGACACCAATCAGAGAACACAACGCAGACATCTTCGACTAGTCAGATGAGCCGTTCACATACGTAAGGTAGGGAATACCCGGTTTACATTTTTTCATTATCACGTCACTAAACCTATAACGTGGATGTATAGTTTGTATGCTCACCCCAACAAAATAACAAAAAAGGCAAGCCGCCCTCATTAAAGCGACCGCATCATATTGAGAAATGTTAGCTCTTTTATTTTAATAATTATATGATATACTGGCCATTTTGATTATGCCAGTTTGTAAAACGCACAAAGGTTGGGATGCTTGCAGCGGTCTCTCTCGTTCGTATGCCATGTATATGGCATCAGCGACACAAACATGTCTGACAATGTGCAGTAGTTAAACTTACCACCCAGTGCAACGCCTTAACAGTTCTATGATTGGGTTACTTGATATTCTAACGGCAATCGTTAATGGGCGTCTCCCTTGGCGGAGAATGGGGGGTGGGGGTCTGGGGCCGATTCCACAACGCATTTTATGACTTAAGTCAAAATATTAAATTTCGTATTTTTGCCACCTGTCCTAATTTAGTTTTAAAAATTTAAATGTAATTATAAATTACTTACATTATCATAATAATGCGTGAATATTAAATGTTTAAAAGGAAAACTGTGAAATTGTTGAGCCCTTAAACATTTTGACTTAAGCATAAAACTGCTTTGTGGAATCGGGCCCTGGCCGCGGGTTGACATGACTGACATTCACGATTACATGATGACCTGCTTGGTTTGAAGAGGTTACCTCTCGGTATAACCTAACTCATGATTTATCCACTCATTAATCTACCGTTACTGACAGACCACCTCCAATACTCAGGAATCACTCCTCATTATAATGTACAACTGACCAGATGTATGTGAGCTCCCGTTCTGATGGACGAGAGAGTGTTCCGATTCGTCAGTCAAATTTTAAGCAACCAATAGAAATGGTTTAACTCACAAATCCAGCATACATTGATGTTTATAGAAAGTTATGAAACGTACCTGCCCTGCAGTATCTAGTATTTCCAACCGAATGTCGTCATCGTCTAAAGATGTGTTGTATTTGTAGATACTTTCTGTAAAAGAAAACAATAGTTGTCAATCAGTGCAAAACTACTAATCAATAGTGATTGCTATTGAACTCAAGTTCACGAATGTACGGATTCATAATTACATGCTATACTAGGTAATGTCAATTTAGCACTTTTTCTTATTTCTGTAGACCTATTTGCAATCGGATTTTACATGGAAATCTGTTGTGGAAATATATTCCAATATTTTTGTATATATATTTCAGTAAATATAACCTTGCCTTATAAATTTACTTACCAAGAGTGGGACAATACTCTCCTATAAATCTCTTAGTCAGAAAACGGACTGTCAGAGCTACAATATAAAGAAAATTATTAGTTTTTTATTTTCATGTGAGGGAAATTTTATTTAAGATTTTGAATCCAATAGAAGGCCATGATCGTAGGTGAGGTATCTGGCCCGGTGTCAGTCTCCTGTCTATCTCCTGTGACTGGATGTTAGATTGGGCCGGGTGTCAGTCTCCTTTGACTGTAGGTGAGGTATCTGGCCCGGTGTCAGTCTCCTATGAGTGGGCGGGGTAGGGAGCATCCTGTCTATCTCCTGTGACTGGATGTTAGATTGGGCCGGGTGTCAGTCTCTTTTGACTGTAGGTGAGGTATCTGGCCGGGTGTCAGTCTCCTGAGTGGGTGGGGCAGGGAGCATCCAGTCTATCTCCTGTGACTGGGTGGAAGATCGGGCCGGGTGTCAGTCTCCGTTCAATGTAGGTGAGGTATCTGGCCCGGTGTCAGTCTCCTATGAGTGGGTGGGATAGGGAGCATCCTGTCTATCTCCTGTGATTGGGTGGAAGATCGGGCCGGGTGTCAGTCTCTTTTGACTGTAGGTGAGGTATCTGGCCCGGTGTCAGTCTCCTATGAGTGGGTGGGGCAGGGAGCATCCTGTCTATCTCCTGTGACTGGGTGGAAGATCGGGCCGGGTGTCAGTCTCCATTCAATGTAGGTGAGTGTCTGGCCCGGTGTCAGTCTCCTATGAGTGGGTGGGGTAGGGAGCATCCTGTCTATCTCCTGTGACTGGGTGGAAGATCGGGCCGGGTGTCAGTCTCCTTTGAATGTAGGTGAGGTTTCTGACCCGGTGTCAGTCTCCTATGAGTGTGCGGGGCAGGGAGCATCCTGTCTATCTCCCATGACCGGGTGGAAGATTGGGCCGGGTGTCATGTCTCGTTTGACTGTAGGTGAATTATCTGGCCCGGTGTCAGTCTCCTATGAGTGGACGGGGTAGGGAGCATACTGTCTATCTCCTGTGACTGGGTGGAATATCGGGCCGGGTGTCAGTTTCCTGGGAATATTGTATCAGTTTATGTTCACAATATTGATTGTAGCAGCATATATGACGAGCTATCAATGACGGACATCCTTGACCAGAATTGCTACCACCTAGTCACAGCATTGCCTCAAAACAAAGCGATGATTTTAGGTAAATACCAAGCAGCTGTTAACTGATGTGACGATTGTGAGCTGGGGAGAATACCACTATCCGCGTATTTAGACAAATTCGCCATAAAACAATTTGTACTTACCAGTTTTGCCCACTCCGGTGTTGCCCAATATGACCATCCTGCAAACATTAACGTCCCGCATATCTGTACCGTTGACAGTCAGGTGTTTGCCTCTCCCAACACTTAATGCCATTCTCTGGTCATACCTTCACGATGTAACATCTCCCGCAGGGTACTCTTCTACTAACAACCGTCAACCGAAATGCCACGTCGGTACTGAGTTTCAAACAACTAAACTACCTACTAACTGTGAGACGACTATGTTAAAGCTGAAGGTGTTGCGATGCGAGGGTCTTGGAGATGGCACTGGAGGTAGCGCAGCCAGAGATTCCAATCTTTAACTGTTTTCTCTAAGATGTTATTTACGGGAAGTAGAGCAGTAGGATCCTCGCTGAATTGAAGCCGGCCTCTCAGTCTGCAACCAAAACAAACAGTCACTCGTTATAATGACAAAAACAGCTTTAAACAAAACTCTTCAAATTGCTCATTCCAACTATTTGAAGCATGTGTGGGTACATCTCTTGTTATTTGAATACCCCATTGGTTGCTATATATTGTTCCATCGTGAACTCCAGATTCTCAATCAGTGACCTTATAGTTATTGTTATTTTAACCTCAAAGTACCCGGTGCAAATCTAATTATCCCCACACTAATCTATTAAAAATACTCTCTAATGCGAATATAAACTTTACCATTGGTTCATAGGGACGAGAAGCTGCCAAGTCTGCGAGAAGAGAATCATGTTTAAATATATCTCCCGGAACTTTTGTACAGGGTCCACAAATAGTATGCATTATGAAGTTATTTGCACGCCTTTACAGCTAAATGAATACCACAAGCACGTGCTTACTGACATCGTTTCGTAACTATTGAGCACGATAACGAACAAGATTTATCTTTTAGTTAAACACAGTGCACGCATGTTGTGAGTGTTTAACGAAATCATTGCTGGCATTTCATGGTATTTATGTCAGAACCGATTTCATGTCCATTGCTTTTCTTCACCATATGTATAAGCAGTCACCAGATTTCGATCTACATGTTGTACAATCTAATCAGATCTCAAAAAGCGCTCCCCGTGTTTTGTTTATCGCTTTAATTGGGATCTAACGCAATCACTCCCCCTATAATGACGAGTGGTTTCTTAAATTGACCAATCACAGAGCTGCTTCTCATTTCTGGTTTGTAAAAGACGAAGATTTCCGCCGACATACCGAAGTTTCCCGACTGCGTATTGTTACATGACCAACGGACATTCTAAAATATAATCAATTCTACTTCCTACGTCGAGACATGGACTCTAAGATACACCCGGGCCATCTTGTTTTGC
>JAQQZZ010014687.1:0-11408 GCA_030265115.1 Mopalia vespertina | reverse complement strand
GGGTTGCCACGCCCAAAATGTCAGCTACCAGTGATCGTAGGTAGGTATATACTCGTAACCCTCAAGTGATTTTATAAAATGAAGAAACGATGTCGATATCATATTTAAGTATGTTTAATAGTAACCTTCCAAGGTATATATGGGTTATTGCAGCGCGGAGCATCGCTTTAATTAAACGAAATTAACTTACCCCTTCTTCTGAACTGTACTGTGGATTACCATCACATACCGCCATGGAATCTACAAAACATAACAGTCTAGCATTAGTTTGATTGACTGATTGTTTTGCGCTGTTCTCAAAGGTATTTCACTTATATTACAACAAAAATCGACACTAGCACAACAATAACATGTGAATTGTTTTGATAATGTTGAAAAACAAATCTTCCTTCAGTGCTAAGTAAAGACAGCAATCCTACTCGACAAACAACTACCTTAGCCAGATTGATTGATTGATTTGTGTTTTACGCCGTGCTTAAGGGTATTTCACTTATATGACGGCGGTGTATTCCATCAAACTTGACACTATAGCACAACCAAGATGTGAAGCATTTCAATAATGTTGGAAAGATAATTTTCCTCCAGTACTAAGTAAAGACAGCATTTCCACTCTTCAAACAAACTGCCCTTAGCCAGAGGTCGGTTTTGAATGAAGACGCCAATAAAATATTTAACCAATCAATGTAATAGGAATAGAGTGTGGTTCAATGCGAAAAAGTATATAAGACCAAAGTAGATTTATTCAAGCACATGATAAGTCACTACTAACTTACGTTGTGAATTGTCAAGTAACGTCATATCACGACGTCACGCTACGTAATGCCATATGATGTCACCCCACAGAACATCATATCATATCATATTAAAGGAAATTACCATAACTTGAACTTAAAATTTACTATGGAAGCCTAATTTGTTAACATACCATTTGTTTTACCAGCTGATTTAAACTAGCAGATTTTAATTCATTTCCGCTGACTAAATCGGTTTGAATTGCGCCTGTCGTGACAGTTCATTTCGGGGATTATATAGTTTTTCAGGACTCTTTTGTACCCGATTATTTATAAATTTAAAAGTATTACTTACCTGAGCTTATTCCACTATCTCTGGCTCCGACAAACACACCCGAGTCCTAGAACAATTACACACCAGAATAATAAACAGAACAGGAACAATTTTATCTCGACGATATTCGGAATCCTTATAAAAAATAATAATAATCTTTTGTATTTTAAATGGTGTTCTGGCCGAATGGCTGAGAACCCCTAATTAGAAAAAGATAAATTAAAAGTAATTCAAAAGATTATGGAAAATGTTATTATATATATATATATATATATCACTTAATGCAAGATGAATTGTTGTATAGTTGTATGGTTGTATCAACAGCCAACAACTCTAACTTCTAACCTTAACAGTGTTAGCTAGTGATGAAGATTGAAGACTCGCAAGTCGTACCCTTGATTCCAAATCCAGTTCTTGTATTGAGCATAGCGATCCCACACTGTTGGCTCTATATCTTGGAGGAGGTGGGTGCTGAGGGAGCTTAGGGACCGTGCTTCCCGGTCCTTGCTGAGGCGTTTTGCATACAATTCCACCTGAAGATTTATGAAGAAAATATTAATATGATTGATTTTATAATGGGCTGTTGTCAAAGATTGTATAACGCATCTCTGTCTATCAAGGCACATGGTCAATGTTCCAAATAAAGTATATATATTTTGAATAAATGAAGAGAGAAAAATTTGCATATATAGTTCCTCTAAGCTGTCGCCGCAAATTCGGGAAATCCCCTTTAGTCGTTTCAGCAAATCGAACCTTAATATTGCACTTTAACCTGATGACAAAGGCTTACGTTTACAAACTGGTTTCTCTTATTGACAAATTGGGGGCTGGAACAGTTGAGTTAATAATTTCATATTACAGTTGCATCGTAATAATCGAACTTGGTATGTATGAAACGCTAATCCGTAAACGACTTCGACCCCTCCCCCCCCCCCTCCCCACTACCACCACCCCACCCCTACACACACACGCACACACACGTTACCCGCACCAAACGTTTGCTAACTTTGTGTTTATGCCTATAGTCGTCTATCGGTCATTTGATTTCAATTTAGCCTACCTGTGAGTGATGTGGCTTTGTTCATTTCCATGTACACACCAGTTTCAGTCTGCGGTGGTTCTGAGAAGGAAACGTCTTTTGTTAATAATTCCACAGATTACGTTGATTTTGAATATTTAAATAACGATTTTCTCAGAAACTTTTGCAAGAATTTTGTTCTGCATAAATCGACATAAAAAGTGCCAGAGTAAGAAATAGATAGATACTGTTAAATTTCCACCAGATGTACAGGTGATGTATGGACACGAGGTAGGTAGGCCACGAGAATGTCTCTCTACTTGACGAGTGTGAAATAGACCTACTTGTCAGTGTATTTGGTTGAAACATCTAAACACCATCCCGCTATATATTTCCTCAAGTAAATAATGTTATTTCGAAGTGCAAATCAAGGTGACATGGAGTTCTGCATGCAATGATGTATAATTCTACAAAATTGGATGGACTGCTAAGTGGAAATGTAAAAACCTACTGACTCACCTTGTGTGATAAGGTCGTCAACCCTTTCGTAAACTAAAGCATTTTCAATCTAAAACACAAAGTAAAAGGTGAAACAGCGGTCCTATAAATAAAATTATTTGAATATACAAAAAATGCAAAAATTGAATGTGTAACTGAAATCCAAATCTAAAAGGAAATATGCATGTCATTCTTTTTAATTAATCAAAATAATCCGTGTTTTTGGTATTATTATTATTTATCATGATCATTGTATTACTCCATTTGAGAGAGTTCAGGACCTCTGTCCCGAAAAATCTGAACGTGATGGAGCGCAGAAAAGCAATATGAGATTATTGAGTTATTGAATTTCCATTCAAACAATATTCTTTTTTTCACCATTGAACAAATCTCAATTTTCAAACTAAGAAAGTGTTATCCCAAAATAACGAAAATACTGTTAATCTTCATTTTCTAAAAGACACAAAAATTATTCATACAAAGAGTTGATTTGAACTATTTTCATTTGTTAGCAGTTGAATCTTCAGCTGCCTGTTGCTTTAAATATCACATTTTCTCATTCTAAAAATTATACGGTAGCATTTATGTACGGTAAATGTTTGGGTAGCTACAGCGTTTATGCATCACAAACTGTGTAATTGCCTACATCGGATCTCGATGTAGCGCTCATACCTTCAACTAAGTAGTCTCGCCGGCTCATGCAGGTTTAATATCATAATCGAATACATTCTGTATCCTTTTATTAGGTAAACATCCCCCCAAAATTGTAAGTTCCTGACCCTTTTGCTAAAATGTAAAGTCTACAGCCACGGCGAAAGAGGGGAAAATGGCCGGCTGGCAGCAAATACTTAAACCTTGGGATTAGTTCTAATCCCAGTTGAACAGTATTTTCGTAATTTGAACAAGGCTAATGAGCGATTTCAAGTCTCGTTTGGCATATAAAATGTGTCAGAAAGTATGTCATATATTATTTAACGGTAAGTAAAAAAACTTGAAATTACACAGTTAGGTGCACTCCGTATCTCTAAATAAGGCTACACTGTATGACAGACTATAAGAGATACAGAATTCTGCATCTAATGTTTTTGAAGTGATATGGTTTATGACTAACCGCATGTTCAATAGTTTTAAAGTTCTTCTTTTTGGCGATGTCGTTGACAGTATCGCCATCACAGTTAACAACAGTCAAACACGGCAAAGCGGCGTCACTCTCCAACAAAACCTCAGTTAACTTCTCGAAACCATAATAAGCCGAAAAATGAAGAGCGGTGGGAAACCGACATCGCCTCTTAACGCCACCAGCTTCTGTAATAAATACTGTATGGTTAAATAGGAGGAGAATCGAATGACAAATTGCCCTAAGTAAAGGTGGACTGTAGATAGCAGCATTTTTCCGGAGTATGTGGATGCGGCTTTCGATATATGTTCAGTTAGACTGGTCAATAAATTGTATGGTGCTGTGGGTTTTTCATACTATTGGCGGGCGGTTCGTGAGTACTTCCTGTTAGTTGCCATGGTGATCTCAGAGCTTAGAGTAAACAAGAAGCCGATCTGTTTGTAGTGTAATTGAATTGTGTCTTGTGATTTTCCTGTGTTGTCTCTGCTTGTTTTCAGTGGCATCGGGGGTGATTTGCTCCACCCATTGGTCTGGTACGCCGTAATATGAGTGAAATAACTTTAAGAACGGCGATAAACCCCATTAAAAAATGATACAAAATATGTGCCGCATCCTGTTAAATAACCCGGATTCTTCAAATAACCATGATAATCGCTCTCTTATAATGTCTCTTATTCTACTAATAAGCAATAAATTAATTTGATAAATATTTATCGCATATTAACTAACGTTATGGAGAAGTATGTGTTGTGACATGCCAAGTCCGCATTACAATTATATTACGAGATAATAAAAATTATTTAAACAATTTTTGTATCAATTGTGTACATAGTCTATCTATAGCTATGCTATCAACTTTTGTGTTTTTTAAAAATGGAAGAAACCTTTTAAAACAAAGTGTTTCTATAACAGCCCCAATCCAAACCACAACACACACGCGTTCCTATACTTGGTACACATTTAAAGGTATGGAAATATATTAATGCCACAGTGTTTTATATCTCGCTAAATTACATAGACAGTCAATAGATATAATCCTCCATAATAAGTCTATGGGTATTACGTCATTCACTTAATTCTGTATAAATTAATGTTTACTGAACAAGTGTACAATTTGAAGATATATTGCCTGTACAATGAAAGCTAAATATATTAGACGATAAAACATACTTTCTGAGCCGCTGTTGTATTTTTGGAGAAGCACTTTCATTTGAGCCGGTGGAAGGTTACACAATACGACGTGCGCCAGGTCTTCGTCTAACATATGGAGGTCAGCTTCCGAACCCTGTCGAAGCCCCAATGCTTCCATCATTAACTGTATTGGGTCTAAAGCTCTCTCCAGTGTCCGTGCCAGTTGTTCGCACGGTCGTTCGTTTTGGATGATATCTGCACCGATGATTGTGTTCTTGTAGGATACATAGACAATTATTTTATCCTGCTGGAAATCTGCAATGTGGAACCGAAACATATATAATATCTAGTAAACTAGTGGATCTGTAAAGTCCGGACCGGAATTACCAACTTATCGGCCCTAGGCTAAACTCATCAGTGGGCCCCCAAATTTATAGGAATGTTGGGATGTTTCAGTATCAATATCCCCAGACACCCGTGGGCCCTAGGTCAATGGCCTACTATGCCTATTGGTAAACACGGCCCTGTGTATATAGTGTTTCTCTGAGTGTACGTTTTGATTAATCTGTCCAGTTCGAAGGAAACATGTGAATTTGTTGATGGATTCAATGTGAAACCCGATCGAGGACATTGATAGCGTGTCCACCTGTTAACAGCCATTGTCTTCTAGTGGCTTGCTAGTTTGTGTTGTTTGTGGGATAAGTAGAAACGACTGGGGAATTCTGGCGTTTCGAATGGTCGACTATTTTGTAAGGTAAGGGAAATCCCCTGAAGTTGTAGCTACACATCGCACCATGATAATACACAATAATCTTGCGGAATCTGAAGTTTGGTTGATAAACCGGGAATCCTATCCACATGTTGGAGTAACATTTGATTCAGAATGACATTATTATAGCTTAAGTGTAGATGCGATAAATTCCCAGTACGGCCAGTGATTTGATACTCACAGTTTTCAGGAATTTTCACCAGTAATGTCGTGTCATCTTTTCTCTCAAACTTCACTTGTTGTTTAAATTTGTTCTCTATTTGGATATCGATTGTAACATCGTCTGATACTGGTCGTGACAGTAATATCAGACATTCTCTTCTATCCTGCAGTGACAAAGCAATTGAATACATGTTACTTATAGTAGACTACATTTAGATACACCATCTAGTGGGTGGTGGCTCCCTGGTGCTTTTAGAGCTAAGAGGGCAACATGGTAGGTCTACCGACCATTCGTTTCGTCTTCGTGTTGAATTCTAGGATGACTGAACAAATGGGCGCCGTCGTTTAAGTGAAATAACATTTTAAGTACGGTACGGCGTAAGAACCCAATTCAAACAAACAAATGATACTACTTCACCATTTATATTGACAATATTTATTTCTCTATATTCTTTTACGTTCTCCATTTAAAATAATTTACCCGGACTGGTTGATTACCCATTTTGTTCCTTCCCTGAATCAGCGAACAAACCACAGGAGTCTGTATTCAGTAAATAAATATATATAAAATATATATATAGCTCATTGTGTTAAATTTTTTATTTGTTATTACTTTACTATTTCTATTTATTAGTAGGCTATCTACATTCTTAACAAAAGAAACTGAAATAAAACCCTATATTTTGCCCTTGCACGCAATCACCCAGTTGGGAGTTAGTTAAAGCATGAGCAGGCACATCCACAAGCAAACGATACATGTATAATAAAGACACGAATAAGATTTTATGATACGAAACTATTATTTCCCAGTACCGCTGTATATTGGTTCTTCACAAAGAATGACCTTTGATTTCTTCTTTCCGATTAAACGCGTTTCCACTACCTTGGTTTCCCGTTCATTCTGCTAAGCTTAAAACTACAACGATAAGTCGGTTATTTAAAAAAAAAACGGCATTAAAGATATAAGAATTGTGTGCTAAAGATATGCATCGCTGATTTTTGATGATTTACTGTGTTTTATAATTGTCGCTGTGGAGTTTAACAAGTCGTGTACTTTAAGTATACCAGCTTACGGAATATATAGGTGCAATGCACAGGAAGGAAGGAATAATAAATACATTCAATGTTGTTTATAAAAATTAAAGCATAGTAAATAGTTTTTAACGTAAATTTCTTAAACTACATTTCAATTATACATGACCATAAGTAAGAAATGTGTTAACATTGCTTATAAGATTTTCGACTAAGTTGATTGTTGGATCGATTTAAATTCATTTCGTGTTAAACTTATATGAGTATCCGGAACCGGAAAACTAATGTTATGTGCAATATGTTGTGCAGAGGAGGATGTATATTGATAAATATTGACCACTTCAACGTAACTATCCTATAATATACGTATTGGATTTGAACTGCTTAAAGAAACAGTCCAGGTATGAAGTGAGCTTATATTAGTCCTTATATGACTATTCCATAGTTCATATTTACATATCTACATTAAAAATATATAATAATGCTTAAATTAATGCAATGAAGTCTTTGCCATTAACAAAACTATAATATGGCATACAGTAATATTGAACTTCAAAGTATTCATGAAAATAAATTCAATACTTTGGTTTCTTGAAATTCACAGTTTCTGTCCCCTGGAAGGACAGTTTTATAAGTATAGAGAGCATGATGGTGAAAAGGTGCGATAAGGGAGGTCACTCTGACTTCACAGACCAATGGCGGTCTTGAATTTCAGCGCGTGGCTTTTATGGAACCAAAGTTGAGAATTTATTATGATGAATACTTAACGCAAGTTGAAGAATATTGCATTGAGTTATAGCTAGCCTTTTACCATGCCGCTGTCGTTCATAGTTTCGGTTATGTTGGCCAAGTTTTTAGTATGACTTCATTCCAAGAAGGCAAATTTTCGAAGTTATGGTCGTAGGCCTATTACGACTAGCTGTCAAACTAATTAAAATCAGATCTAAAAAACGCTTCTCGCACCGAAGTTTAGATAACGCTACATGGTATGGCAGAACTTTGCATCTAGCGCCGAAACCGTCTCTTCCAATGGCTTCAACGTTGTAAACATCGTTATAGTTAGCTCACGGTCTGCCACGGAATCCGAAGCCTTTGAGTAACATCTTCCTATTGCAAAGTTTCAACATGTGTAAGACGAGGCTTCCACATTACTACCCTTGCTGCAATTCGAGGCAAAATTTAATTGGACTATTGTAGAAACAAGCAGCCAACCAGGAAGTTGTGTAGACATCAAAGTCGACAACAATCACATGTGGCGCCACTGTCAATTAACGTGTCTTTCTAATTCTAAGAAAGCTCCAATCTGATTGGGTGGGGTAAAGAGAGGGCATCCAAAAGTAGCTGCTGTGGACTCTATAGTTGACTCAGGTTTTTCGGTCTATGAAGGCAAGGTAGGAAAGGAGGAGAGGCACCATGCGACGATCTTCTTTTCCGCCTTGCCTCGGGAAGATGTTGAGTTATGGTTCTTGTATTATACCTGACGTACTATGTCACCTGTCGCCATCTTTATTAGACTATGACATGACACTGATTTGTTTCAAAGTCATATACAAAGCAAAAACAGTCAGTTAACATGTATCTATGTCGGTTAGATCTGCAAGCCAGACCCGAGTTCGAATCCCGGTAGAGACAAGCAAATGTTTTTTCTCTACAATTTAAATACATATATATTTTTTGCAGCAATAGGACACAGATCTGGCATGATTGCCAGCATACATTTGTTAAATGCCGCCAAACGATCGAAGAAACTTAGCTTATATTTCCATTATGTATGTGACAGGTGGGTAAATTGCGCTCAGTTTTGCATTCCATTGTTCAATTTAGTGCCAGGTAAAAGACGAGTCCCCCGGCCTCTAAACACTACGCTCATAATACAGCGGGTTTTTATATTATACACACCAGAAATAGACTGTCCGTATAAATATGTAAAAGCCGCTGCCTATTGGAGCGTAGGGCCTACTAAGCACCAGCGACACACAGTTTCTTAGAGTACGTAATGGTATTCTAATGTGAATATGCATGACGAACGTTTGTTTTAAGACCTAGAGCGGTTTAAATGGATGTAGATATCTAGGGGGTATATCTCAATCTCATTAGAAGATGTAACCACCAAATGGGGGGGTCGCTTTTTCTCAAGTACTCAAGAACTCCAATGCCACAGCAATAGCTAACCCATTTCCCAAATTTGTCATTATAAGTCACGAAGCAATTCACAGCGAATTAACATTATAAAAACGTTAAACTGTACGTTGAAGTTAATATTATTCTTCATGCACAGTGAACGCAACAACATTGCAGACATTGCAGGGTGGAACATTGTTTGACAATGAAAGGTGGTACAATCCTGTCTATTATTACAGCGAATAAATACTGATTTTTTTGACTGTTGCAACAAATGAATTACTTTATAACTCTATTAAAAGGAATCTTTTTATGTTAATATTTTCGCAAAGACATCCTTTCAACATGTAGTTATTTTACAATTTTAAATGACATTTTAATCTATATACCGATAATCACACAGTTGAACACATTGTGGTGATGTATCGATATTAACGTAATACTTTCAAGTCATTTGGCAATGGTATACAGTAACAAATGTAGGCTATACATAACATTAACCTATACGTGTAAAGCATAAAAAGAGTTTATTACACTTAAGGTATATCACCTTTAACACGTATTAAAATGTAAAAATAACAGACAGACAAAATCCTTTACAGACAAAATTAAAGGATTCATTGCTAATATGTATATAGTCTATTTGAAGGCCCTTAATATTCGAATGAATAGATCTACTCGTTTTGGTTGCCGTCATGTGATAGACATATACACTTGCAAGGAAGGCCTATATGGTAATACATAATGTTAGGTGAACACTATATGTCAGGTGATTGAAATGTTCTACCCACAGTCGTTATAGTGCAAGCTAAAATAGAATTGCAATTTTCCGAATCAAATTACCGGTACTATACGCATCATTAACGTCCGTGGCATTGCGTAAAGACCGCTTGAAAAGATATGTACACGTATAGGCCATGAATTCGCAGGATACCTGATCTATGTTTAATTTCTGGCTTGCTTGCTTTTATGTAACTATTACTTCTGCTAGATTTGTATTTGTTACGGTAAGACAGCAGATATGGGCTATGAGCCTGAAATAAAAAAAAATATTATTATTATTATAGTCAAATGACTTTGTGGTCATTTGATTGATTGATTGTTAAATTGATTGATTGATTGGGGCTTAACGTCGTACTCAAGGGTATTTTATGACGACGAATTGTCCATTTCACAATGTTGCTTGCTTAAATACTTTGGAAAACCGGGAAATCACCTCAACGACACTGCAGCAGATTGACAACATGTTGACCATTTACTCAGAGAGATTCAGAGCAGCGGTTATTGAGATCTCTGCAAACGCTGTTTTTATCAATGGAGAGGGCTCGTGTTTTTAACTTCAGCCGGAAGTGAACTACTCGCTTGTATTATATGGACCTTTCCGTTGTTGTTGTTGTAATACTATTTCCTCGAAAGGTTCCAAAATGGTTCCAAATAAAACAGGCAAAACATAATGAAGAAGTAGCGACTCAATCCGATAACTCAGTCGCCTGGCTTGAAAGTGTTTGATACTATTGATAGTAAATAGAATACGTTATTGACAAAATAACTGTTTGTTTTTTTCCTTTTTCTTATTTATATAATGTGTCACATATACATTCGAGAAACATAAGCAGTAAGTAAAAAAAAAATTGTCAGGCGACCGTGCCCGATGACTATAGGAGTGTCAAATAAACGACACACAAAATTGCACTTTTTTCTTGCCGCACAGCATGAATGTTAACATTTTGTAACCATCAAGTTCCATCTAGCTTTTCAACGCAGACCGGGAACTTTGGGATAAACCTGCGCCATAACTGTCTTACCGGGAAGTCACGAGGGGGCTCTACTTTTAACCACAGTTAAAAAAAAGGGTGCATAAAAATTTGAAAATGTGTTATGTAGATCAACACAAAATAGAATATTTTTTCATTTAAGAATGATTAAACTTGTTAGTATCTTTATAATTTGTTTGCTTGTTTGATTGGGGCGACTCTGGCATCTTTAAAAAAATGAATCTACAGCTGAATGACATTATAACATAGTCCCGGTGTATTTATACAGCTGTACTTTGTCTGGCTACGACAGCACAAGTTACGCCGTTTTAGCGAATATCACTACATTTAGACATTCAAAATGGTACTAGCTTTATGACCAAGCGGGCTGTACGTAAGGCATGGAGGTAAGCCCGCTTCTGGTTTTAATCAAATTGAATGTTAACTGTTAATACATTAGAGTCGAAGTCTCGACGAAAGACAGTATGCATGGTTTGGTTTTTATGAGTATAGGACGAAATGGAAGAGGCCTTTTAAATAGAATAGTCATAAAGGGAAAAGTAAACCCATTATGGCATAAATAGCCGCGTATATGCTAGATGCAGAGTTCTGTATTTCTGATTGTCTATCATACCATGTAGCCGTAGAGATACAGAGTTTAAATGCTCATAATCATGTAATTTTAAGTTTTTACACTTACCGACTTTTATGTGTTTCATTAACTACTGTCCAGCTATGTTT
>JAQQZZ010014676.1:0-11409 GCA_030265115.1 Mopalia vespertina | reverse complement strand
TAAAATATTCACGCCACAGCGTAGCTGAAATACCGCTGAATGTGGCGTAAAACACTAATCAATCAATCAATCAATCATCCAACACTCGTAGACAAAATGTAGCTCTAATTGAACCCTTTATTGTACTTCAGGCCTGACGCTGGTGGAACCTTTTATGGTTCTGTATGGAACCCTCACAGTAACTGTTCAAAGCAGTTCTCCCTTTCTTTTATATCAAATAACCGTTTTGGTCGTAATGGTTCCATATAGAACCGTCCTCTTTTCTAAAGAACCATTATTTCTAAGAGCGTTTAGGGTATCTCTTTACATATGTTTCGTTGTATAACCCCCATTCAAGCTCGTATTCTAGACCGAGATATAAGCCTTTCGTAGTACATGACATGCATATAAGTAGGAAAATGTTGGATCGGTGAAGAATTTATTTTCCGATAAATTCATTAGTTTACGAAAAGGTAAGAACCATTATCCTATAGTTCCAGTCGCCAAATGTATTTTCCATCATCATAAATGATCTGTCAACTTGTCTTAAAAGTGAAGAAAATGATAATGTCAAATTCAAATGATACACACTACCCTGTTGTAACATTTTTGTGGTATGCCCCTTTTCCATTGAAAGCCACGTAAACGTTGGTGCTGTAAGTAAAATGTATTGTGGACTATATGCAATGGTTTATCGTTTTATTGTTTTTATTTCTAAGAGATAAAAATAACAGATGTTACTCCAAATTTAAACAGTACAAGACAGGAATTTTAGAAATATACAGAATAAGTTATGATTCGCAACATTTTAATACAAATTTACTTCAGTGACACTGCTCAAACAAAGGTGGTACAAACACTCCACCATACATTTATCTTACAACGCAAACACTAAGGTGGCGTTCAGTGGCCAACGAGGACACCTACAAAAATGTAACAGCATTTGGTCAACAGTTTGGTAGCGTATATGTATTTTTTCTGCCACTTTATTCTGAATCTATCATGTTTGATTTTCGCCGATGGCAAGTGTATTTGGGTCTCCTCAAAAAAGTTCAATATGGCTGTTGACAGGGTATAGCGAGTACTACAAGTGGGCGAAAAGCTCGGGTTATAGATTCGCTTCCTTGCAATCGGAGTGTTTCGTTTTTACAAATAAACAGTAACTGTGTTTGACAGATATTCATTTGAATGGTTCGAGAATTCCATACGTAACTTCTTGAAGCATTTAGGAGTCATCCTTCACAAGAAACTGACTTTGGCTAAGCAGCTTGATTTGAATATGCCAAAGTCTCGAATATCTGTTGATTTAATGAAATGGGTTTCTGTAACCAGTTATCATGCTGATCGCCCAAGCCTCGATTTTTTCTACAGATCTTTTATCTTGTAACTCGGTCGCTGTTGTGAAGCATGTGACTCTGTACAAGTTAATCTGGAAAAATTACAATGCCAGGCATTGCGCTTATGTGTTGGAGAAATCCGTCCCACTCCACTAATGTCCTGCCCATTACACGTGGTTAGAGTTTCCAAGACATTCCCAGACAAATACGAACCCCACCATTCGGCTTAAAACTTAAAACTAAAGCTTCAGCTTTAATTCATCTGCATGGTTCGTGGCACGATGGGTTATTTTCAAGGATAAAAGTCTCCGTTTCAAGTCCTGTTGTCTCGATAGTTATTTCATTCATTGGATTATATATCTCTGCATCAACAGCCCGTTCTCCAGTTAAGTTCCCTTCTTGGAAGTGTAGGTTCTCCAAATACCACTATAAATACACGCGCCTATAAGATGAACCGGTTTCGTTAATTCAGTTATGTGTAGTAGATTTTATGAAAATCACCTATAATCATCAGTTTCCTTTGTTTACAGAAACTTCCAGATGCTCTCAATAGAAACGGTGGGAGTGGATTTCGCTTGGTTTGATTTTGGTTTAACATCGTACGTTATTGTATTGTACTCATATGACAGTGTTCGGACCATTCGGACAAACTAGCCTTTGGACTATTGGGGCAGCTGACCTTCAGACTTGCGGATAATCTTACCAAAATGGTAACGTAGAAGGGAGGGTTCCATCCACAAGCGAACTGTATGTCAGCTGAAAACTTGCTTAACGTGTGTGTTAATCAATGAGCTATTTTGATATGTATACAACAAATTAACATTGCGCTTGGATGACCAAGCTTGTGTGTACGCCGTGTTGTTATAGATGCCTCCCGATGCATCCATACGCAAACCGACACACTGGTGACCGACCGTGTTTTCGAACAATGACGTCAGTCCCGCTTGTTAAATTATCTAATGAACGACTATGCTCACTCGAATGCAAGTGCAATACAGATGGTTGTCTTTGAAAATATGCAATAAAAATAATAACTTTATGTCGAAAACAGTTGATTTTCTCTTTAACTTCATACACATTATGAAGACATTAAAACGCAGTGATTATCGGTCTTTTTTCGTAGCGTTTCACACAGTTCACATTGAAATTCGTACATAGGTTATATCACTCGTAAGACGGCCAGAGGGATGAAGGAAACCACCCTCGACGACACTGGCTGCAATTAAAGAAAACCCCAGGACAATCACTGGACGAAATATATACATCACAAAGAGATTGGTTTCATGTCACCCATGAGCTGAGGGCCTGTGGAGGCTCCCTCTCAGCCGCCAGCGGTTATCTACGCAGATAACTACGTGCTTGTAAATTGTGGTAGCAAACAAACGCAATACAAATATAGCTCAAACTGAAAACATGTTCAGTTATACATGTCAGGGCATGTGTATTACAGGTATATGAATCCACATGTCACAGTACACTGACTGGTTCAAAACAGAAGATTCAAAACCTGAATTGATTTTCGTCAAGTTATGCACATGTTTCAAATTTTCTGAAATAGTATGCTACGCGTAGAATTTCGGTCTTTAATTACTACGCTTTGTCACGAGTGTTTCGGAATAAAGAACAACTTGCTTTATCAGTTTTGAGACATGCCAACTTTTTTGTCTTTTTTTTAATACAACGATTGCTATTTGGTATTTAAATATTAGATTGAAATCGTTCTGTGACGAATTCCACACACAATTTTCACGAACAGACCAAGGCCAACATTTTAAAAGAAACTTGTTTCACGTTACACAAATACATCTCTCAGATTTAATCGGCTCCCTCAGCAAAACAGATTCAAAGAGAGCGGTGTTAATATAGATAGAAAGCCTGTTCACCAATCCCCTTTTCGCTTTTTATATAATATTCGATCAGGATTGATATACAAACTACTGGAGTGGAAATGAAGTGAAGAAGACTTCACAGTATAGTTTGTGAGCACACAGCATTTCCGAGGAAATGTTTTGTCATGATGGTAACTGATGATAATGCGTCATGGTGGGGTTCTTACTTGTGATGCTCCTGGCGTGCTGTTATCGGTTTCTGATAACCATTAGCGTTAATCTGGAACATGATCGTGACGCAAATATGCCACTTGATATTGCCATTGTACTCTAGGGTATTTCACTAACACGACGGAGAATTATCCACTTCTTAACCTGCCTTACGTAAATACGGTGGAAGTCCAGCAAGAAATCTCGTAAAAAACACCCTGGCCTGAGGTCTATTGGGGGACTCGAATTTGTAAGCTGTGTATCAAAGGAGATCAGTAATCCGACACGGTAACCAAAAACTCAACGCCGCGGGCCCTATCTTATTTAGTCTCTCAGCTTATTACCATTTAGCTGTAACAGGTATAATAGGCATATCAACAAGGTTTTCGAAAAATTAGCAGAGATTGCCTCTTTGGGCTAACTCATTGTTCGGAGCTTCCGCGGCCTACATGGTCCCTGGTCCTTCGCCATTTTCCTAGATTTTGGTATTTTAAATGGCTACCGCAAGAATATATTTTTTAGCTTTTAGACTTTACAGCTTTACTAAAATATAAGTCAGTAGGCCTACTGTGCTTTTTTGTTCACGATTTCGTAGCAATGCTCTCTTCAATAGAGGTTTATTGTTCTTTGAAAAGGCATATCAACAATGTTTTCGAAAAATTTCAAAACCTCCAAAATTGCACAGATATAAAAATTAAAATCGTTTAGTCGTAATTATTTAAATTAATGCTACCACGTATTAAGGTAGAATCCCTGTATATCCGTGTCCCATGAGAGTCACTGATGTGACCCTAAGACATTTTGACTACAAAATTATTGTGTTAAACTTGGGCTCTTGAGTTTTTGTTGTCAGTAAAATTGTGCCAATTAAGACCGATCATAATCGTTTAATCAAATGAAGGAACAAAATAATCATTGCCAAAATTATCTGAGATTGCCTTTACGGGCTTCCTCATTTTCGGAGCTACCGGGGCCTTTTGGCGGCACCTCGACCCTTCCCGACTGAACTAAAGTATAAATGTAATACAATATTTTAATTATAGGCAAAATGTCTCACTTTCTAATGCAGTCCGAATTTTCTAAAATTCTTTCCTTTTCTGTAAAGTACAATATCTGTTATCAATTGGCTATCAAAAATGGCACACGGGCAACACGAAACTGACATGTCTGTTCGTTTTTGCTGTTTGTCTTGTCTTGTCATTGCAAGCAGCGTCGATGGTGGTTTCCTTCAAACGTTTTGCTTGTCATATCCGTGAAATAACGTTATTTTTTATTTACTGATAGTACATCGTAAGACGAAAAAAACGAAGCAGTCTAGCCTGGTTAAGCACAACTTCTCGAGACAAGGTGTGTCCTGACGTTAAACTCTATTCCACATATTGTCACACTTTGGCCACATTTCTAGACAAACACGAGGGGTTATCCCCCCTAGTTCGAGTAATCGGCAATGCGAAGCAGCGTGTTACCACGATGCCGTATATCCCTCTGCTATAGGTCCGAAAATCGAAACACATGAAACTTCCATTTAACAAAGTAAGTATCAGCCTTTACATGACAGCTGTAACAGGCAAATCAAAAATACGCATAATAAGGGCTAGTGTTTGAAAAATATATTTATTGTCTTCTATTTATTTATTTGTCTGTCCGCCGAAACGGGTTAATTGAGACAAGGCTGATGACAGAACTTCGTGGAGACATAGCCCTCTTGCTAAGGGCAGTTTGTTTGAAGAGTAGATAGGACTGCATTGTATACAGAGCCACTCACAGAATAGACAGGGCTGCACTGTACACAGAGGCACCCACAGAACAGACAGGGCTGCACTGCATTGTAGACAGAGCCACTCACAGAATAGACAGGGCTACACTGTACACAGAGGCACTCACAGAACAGACAGAGCTGCACTACACTGTACACTGAGCCACTCACAGAATAAACAAGGTTGCACTGCACTGTACACAGAGCAACTCACAGAATAGACAGGGCTGCACTGTACGCATAGCCACTCACATAATGGACAGGACTGTATTGTGCACAGAGCCATTTACAGAATAGACAGGGCTGCACTGTACACATAGCCACTTTCAGAATAGACAAGGCCGCACTGTACACACTGCCACTCACAGAATAGACAGGACTGCACTGTACACAGAACCACTCACAGAATAGACAGGGCTGCACTGCATTGTACACAGAGCCACTCACAGAATAGACAGGGCTGCACTGTACACAGAGCCACTCACAGAATAGACAGGGCTGCACTGTACACAGAGCCACTCATAGAATAGACAGGGCTGCACTGTAGACAGCCACTCACAGAATAGACAGGGCACATTGTACACAGAGCCACTCTGAGAATCGACAGGGCGCACTGTATCTGGAACCACTCACAGAATAGACAGGGCCACACTGTACACATAGCCACTCACATAATGGACAGGGCTGTCACAGAATCGACAGGGCGCACTGTATCTGGAACCACTCACAGAATAGACAGGGCTGCACTGTACACATAGCCACTCACATAATGGACAGAACTACATTGTACCCAGGATCACTCACCCAATAGACAGGGCTGCACTGTATCTAAATTCTATTCTGAAATCGAGAATGAAATCTTTATTTGTGTAATGTTAAAAACTTTAACAGAGAAAGAGTATTTAAGGCCAGAACAATTGTTAATTAGTCACATTTATTTCACAACTGTACAAAATTCATAATACTAGTTTTAGGGAGAGTCATGAGGTTGTCACTTCGTCTGTTTTATATCTGAGTTTGTGTCGTTTTAAATCCTGTTCCATCTTTTCTTTGGCCCACCTGGCAGTCAGTGTTTCCTCGACCCGGTCCATGAAGGCACTGTGTGGTGGTCTCCCCACACGGCGATGGCGCTGTAATAAATAGTAAACTCAATGAAAGTCAAAAGTCGTTCATAAATCAGAGAAAAAACAAATCACGTGATCTGCAATCACGTTAAAAGAAACCATTGCTATCCCAGAATGCACAGCCTTGCGTAATAACTGTTTGACGTGTCAATCTGCATATGGCCATATTGTTTAACCAAAACGCAGTCACAACATTGATTCAGGAATTGACCAGCAAATACTAGTAGGAGACACCATAGGATCTGGACCGAACACGGCAACATAGCAATTAACGACATTTTATCGTACACCGTTTAATAGGTTACCAGTGTGTAACGAACGTTTTGAGTAACTTTAGTTGTCATTTGGGAGAAAGGAAAAAAATGTCAAAGCCTTTGTGTTAAAAATCATCTTAAGTTATGCTTGATCCCCAATTATCTGGAGTCATGCTTGATAACTGATCCGCAATCATCTTAAGTTATGCTTGACTCCAATCATCTGGAGTCATACTTGATAACTGTTCCCAATCATGTGAAGTTATGATTGAGGTCTGACAAACCTCTAACATAAATACAAGCACTGTTCGATAACTGTCAAAATATACAATATAAATTTACGTTTTTTAAAACTTACTGTGAATGAAGCCGGTCTCCTAGGCCAAGGGTTTTGGGGTAAAATAAGTTCACTTTCCCATTTTGGTTGTGCTGGTAATTCGGGTGCCATCTGCTGTCCTAAATGTCTGATTGTAGGTGGAGCTGTACTCAAGCCATGATCTAAAGCAGTTGAATAGTAAGTTTAGATGAGTTTATTCCAAAAAACTAGCTGGAAATATATTTTTTGCTTTTACCAAGAACGCCAGATGCAAATGGTGGAATACATAATTAGCAACATACTTTGTAAAATGTAGGACGATTATGTCTGAAGACACTTCTTGCTTACTGGTCAAAGACGACGATCAGCTTCAATGGAAACTTAGAAGGACGCCCTTTGGGAACATCAAGACCACAATTTTATCTATGAAAAGGGAAACTACTGTGCAAATAAATACACGAGAAACATAAGTATATTAGCACCTATATGTAAGGCCCTTTATGCTCTGAAATCATTAAGAGTTAACACATTTCTGTTACGAAGCTAAGTCGATTGCACACCATTTAGTTTTTAGTAAATTTTAAGTAAAATACATTATTTCAATGAAAAACAATTCCTGATGTAGATTCTAGATTAAATAACTAAACAACTATTAGTTATGCTGGTCGTGATTAAACAAATAACTACAATTTAACCAATTTATGATACAACAGTTTTAACACTATGTAAAATACGTACATATATTGAGGCGTTGACTTTTAAAATGAAGGTTGTAGGGGTCATGTTCGTAGGCTGTTTCAAATTCCGGCAATCCCAGGGATTTGATAGGTGGATACTGAAAGTTTACAAAATCAAAGAAATCAAATATGCTGTGCTTGTAAGATATTTAATTATGATTTCCACACAATGAGGTCCATGTGTCTTTGTCTTAACCGAGACAAAGTGTAGCAAATGATCTGATTTACACACAGTTTGTGATTGACTTGACGAATTCACACACGACTATGTGGATAGAGGACTTCTCGGTGGATTCACACACTACAGTCTTTGGAGGACATATGCAGTCTGTGGATTACACCTTGGTGGATTCACACAATACAGTCTTTGGAGGACACATACAATTTGTGGAGGACGCATTGGCGGATGTCCACGCTACAGTGTATGGAAGACACTATCTAATAGTTTATCACATCATTTGTTAAACACCCTATAACCCTTTTTTTTCACTTGTGCAATAAACAACCCCATGATGGAGGAAAATACTGAGTTTAAAAATGCTGAGCTCAATACTGAGCTCAAACTGGATGAAAATGTAATGCTGAGCTCAAAGTGGATGATATTGTGATGCTGAGCTTAAAGTGGATGACATGGTGATGCTGATCTCACAATAAATGACAACTTGATTCGGAGGGAGGTGAAAGTGGATGACAATGCATAGGTCATAGTTTATACATGCGTGGCGTCTTCTTATCAAAAGTGTCTTAAAAGAGAGCATGTTTGGGCCCAACGTTGCTTAAAATACATCAGCGATTACAAAAAAGATCAATTATCCTTACCCCTCTGAAGTCGTGTGGTTTTGGAGTGGAGTATATTCCTGCAGGATGCATGCCTTCTTTAACGAACTGTATCTTTGACTCGAATGGATCTGCTAGGCTAAAGCTAGTTAAGAAATGACTGTCCGTAGATCTGGAACCAGCCAATACACCCTGTAACACCAAACTCTGTGCTTTCAGCCTTGTGTAACGTTCTCGTTGACCGGGTATAGTACCGTACTGCCAGGGCTGTACCGCGTCTCGGCTGTTCCGCTTCACGGGATTAGGACCGAATAGCTGGGGACGGAAATCTGGTGGCGGGCGCTTCCATATATCCACATTTATCGGTTTCAGTTTGGGTTTCAGTGAATCGCTTCTTGTTTGGACCAACCCTGTATTTGCGTCGAAACCTGTTTTGGCGTGAAAGCCGAGCTGTGGAATGTTCAGTTGCTCTGGTTGATCAGAACTTAGGACAACCTCGCTAGTCTCGGACCCTTCCTCTTCTTCCTCGAGACCATTCAGATCTTCCTCAGCCAACTCAGTCAGGTCCATCTCCACTCGGACAGCGGGTACCTGGCAATAAAATATTTGTGGTAAACACAATCTCAATCCGAATACTAATTGTTCATTCTGATCTTATGACTTTAGGACGGACAAATTCACTTGTTTGGTCGAATCAATGACTAAGTCATAGGTTGGATTTGTTTGTTTGATTGGGGTTTAACGTCGTATTCAAAGGTATTTCACTTATATGACGACGGATTGTCCACTTCACACTACTCCTTGCTTTAATACGGTGGAAAACCCGGAGGAAACCTCATAAAAACCACTCCCGCGATTGTCAGAGCCACATCTTGTGACTCACTCATATACCTGAGGGTCGACAGATGGACTCGATCCTGTGAACGGTACATAGAAGTAGGCTCCGAAAGTGACACGCTAACCACCTTCTGTGACCCTCTCATATACCAGAGGCAGAGTAGGGGAATCAAACCAGTGCTCCAGATAAGGGGAGTACTGGCGTTAATTAAACATCTTAAATAAGTCAAAATGTCTCTTTTGTAAATGGAAGGCGTATGGAAAAATGCTGTTTCAATACGCCTTCCATTTACAAAAAAGGTGTTTTGACTTATTTAAGATGCATTATTAATGCCAGTACTCCCCTTATCTGGAGCACTGCAAACGTGTTATAGGATCAGCGGCCTGAAACACGAACGACTGAAAGATGGCTTGAGCCATTATATGCTTTATATGGTACATGTTTATGTTACCGTACTTCTTTTTTTAATTCTACAATAAATCTCATGCCATCCTTAGAATGTTGTCATTAGGCTAAGCGGATGTTTTTGTACATTGGAATCCCAGGCTGGAAAATCAATATAGCAGAACTTAACGACCTGTTGGTCAGTTCTCAGCCCTGCTGGACATCTCTCTTTCATTCATTATTGATTCAATTGACCAGATGTCAGAGCAAGATCTTCTCATTGCATGTATCAACCACTGGTCAGTTCAGTATAGTGTGCCTTTCATATAGTTCTGCTAGGGGCAGTGTCTTAGCTATGGTTGGAAAATCTGCTTGTCATAAATGCCTAATTTCAGGATTTTTGCTTGTCAAAATTTTCCGTTTTCCTATCTTTCTCGTGTTAAAATTCAGAATATCTACCTGTCTTTTTAACCATTTTTAGATTGATTGATTGGTGTTTTACGCTGTGCTTAAGGGTATTCCACTTTTATGACGGCAGTGTATTCCAACAATAATTGACACTAGCACAACCAAGATGTGAAGCATTTTTATAATGTTGGAAAAAGTATATTTTCCTCCAGTGCTAAGTAAAGACAGCATTGCTACATGAACTCTTCAAACAAACTGCCCTTTAGCGAGAGGGCACCATTTTTAGAAATGTGCCTGTCAAAAATGACAGGTAGACCGTAGGCGGGTTATGCCTAGGGGTCTGTTCCATAGCTTCATGATGTTACATTTGTCTTAACAGTGCAATGTAGATTTATGTATATATGCAGTCAGTCATTTTTAAGGTAAAAGCAATCCGTCTAGCACACCAACAATTTGGTAAGAAGTCTTCATTATATAAGAAGCCATGATGTAAAGAACATTTACATTAATAACGTCCTGGAGGTATAAAGATATGAGTGCGGAAAAGTTTTTACTTTCTGAACACGAATGTTTGTAAATATAACTTTTTATTCCTGAGTTTTTAATACTCAAAAGTGTTTATTGGTGTGCTATTTTATAAGCTTCCCACTTTCCTTTTTTAAACTGCTGTTGTATATTTTAATTTATTATCTTAGACATTTATACTGTTGCATTTCTATATTGAAAACAGTGCACATATTTATAATAAATATATATTGAAATCCAAAAACAGGTCGGCATTAATAGTTTAACCAACTTCTTAACTATCCAGTTAGGAAAGGAGGGGAGAGGGATAAGCATATAGAAAAGAAGAACAGATGGTCAGCCAGAGAACTATGATATTTACTAGGTTTCTTAATCCAAACATTGCTGATAACCTGATTCTGTTTGCTAACTCTTCTGTACCAAGAGGCATGTTTAGTCCTTCTGACTGATACCACAGAAACCACCCACCAATCAGGAATCAATATGTGCTTATCGACTGGCTGCCCCAGGGCAATACAGAGTTGTTATTACATCTGCACTCAGCCTGTCTTAAAAGGTGTACTGTCCATTATCTTTGGGTACATATCCTAAAATTCTGACACCTATCTCAGAAATCAGAAGTCTCATATTATTTCACAACAGAGCTGTCTCAACCTATTAGGGCAAAGGGAGCAAAATTCCAAACTGTAAGCTTTCATTCAAAATTATCTTTGAATGGCCAACAATGGTGAGACCTCATAACATTAAGTGGTACATGTAGGAGTGGCACATCAGTTAGTTACATGTATGACATGCTCGATACTGGAAATTATTTTTGTTCAATTCATGATAATAATTTGTATCATGTAGGCACCTGCATTATATATGGTTCTAACAGTTTGCTCATACACATATTTGACCTGAATTCATAAAACTGGTCAATAAGTCTGATTTCA
>JAQQZZ010014665.1:0-11409 GCA_030265115.1 Mopalia vespertina | reverse complement strand
GGCTCCGGCAATCGCGGGGGTGGTTTTTACGATGTTTCCTCTCGGTTTTCCACTGTAATGAGGCAAGGAACAGTGTGAAAGGACAATCCGGGTCATATAAGTGAAATACCCTTGAGTAGGGCGTTGAACCCCAATGAAATATTTAATAAACAAATCATTTATTAACTAAAACAAAGATTTGCTTGTTTGTACACTTATAAATGGATGCAGTCCCTAAATTAACTCCGTACTCTGCATGTGGATCAAAAATACACTGTATTTCACCACACAAAATAAACATAGGTCTGCATGATTTAGTTTTTAAATAGATGGTTTTGAATGCCTGTCATATTTCTTATACATTTCATTATACCAGTAATTTATTTCTAGAGAAGAACTACATGTAAAAGTCCATTTTGCTTAAATTTATTTCGCCGAGAAGGACTAAAGTTAAAGTATGCGTCATACAAAATGTACTCTCAGTTATTGACCAACACGGCAACACCTCTACAGGCCTGTGCTGTTGGGGAGAACGATCAGAACAGGGTTTTCCAATCATGGTTATGCAAACTTAATTTAGGCGGACAGATTTATAGGTTTCCCAAATTGTTTGCAGTCTTAGTCTCAATTTGCATTTTGCCACTGATTTGGACAAATTTTGTCATTCCATTATCAATGCAGAATGTATTTTAAAGAAATTTTGCTTTATTTTTCACAAAGGCAAATTTATGTATTTTAAAAAATCAGCAAAAACCAGGGGATGATGCAAATGTTAGGTTATCTCACAAAATTTTAGAGGACTGATTTTAAGGTTTTGCCAGAAAAGATAACAACTCAGGCCTGCCTTTACGCAAAACGCTAGAATCCATTTAAAACTATGCTTTATCAAATAGATCATCACCAAAGTTCAATAGCTGGTCTCATCAACCAGATGGGATATATATTAGCTATGAACAAGTTACTTGATGAACTGAATGCCAAGTTCGACTTGTTTGTCATTTGTGACTTCACGTCTAAGAAGAAAGATGTATAGAATTGGTTCTGAAAACTGTTAAGGGGAACCTATTCTTCATTCCCTGCTATTTGTCTCAAAGTTTGTTGGTTTGTCTCTCTGTCTGTCCAGGGCTTGAAATGTTTCAAATGTTTTGTCCTGCAGGCCAAGGCCATTAAACATTATCTAGAAGTCTTGGCCTGTGCTGTAATCTTTTCCGGCATAACCTTAAAATCTGTCCTCTAAAATTTTGTGAGGTAACCTCACATTTGCATTTTCCCCTCAGCCTGGTTTGCTGATTTTTTAAATACATAAATGTGCCTTTGTGTAAAATAAATGCAAAATTACTTAAAAATACAATCATCATTGATTATCGGATGACAAAATTTGTCAAAATCAATAGCAAAATGCAAATTTAGATGAAGACTGCAAACAATTTGGGAACTGCACTCTTTTTTTTTAACACAAAGTGATTTCTTTCGTCTCCCGTGATTAGAATTCCAATTCAACATTTTGCCTAGCAACAAATTCATAATTTTCCTCTACAATTCAGCAAAGGAATTCAGTTTTGGGTACATAAAATGGATAATTCATTTGATAAAAGAAAAATCATTTGATATTTGCAAAAACTGCTGATTTGATTTTATAAAGGGTCCTTTTTTTGGACTCTAAAACAGCCTAGATCTAACCCTGGTGTAAGTCACGTTATGTCATGAGCAGGGGCGGCCTTGCCAAAATGTTGACTATCAGTGATTGTTGGGAGGTATATATATATGTGTCCTCCTTTAACGAGATTTAAAAAATAAACAAATGAGAATTCCTTGCCATAGTTCATTATTATGTTAAATGGTAGCCTGCCAAGTGATATAGGGGGAATTGCAACCAGACTGCCACTTTAAGTGCTGACATCAAAAGTTATGGGAAAAATAAATTAAATATTGGCAATGTTGTGAGAAAATTAGATTCGGCATCTATCTTTGTTAACTGGAACATAGCTACATGTACATTGTAGTGTCAAAATAATCCTGAAATATCAACTTTTCTTTGAGAATGTTCTTGTTCTACACTGTGAGCTATCTGAAGCAATGCACAGATAAGACTAAGAATGTTTTTCTTATGAGCTTTGATCCCGTCTACATCAAAATAAAAGCCAGCATGTCGTCATTTTTGCCTGGAATTTCAAAATCAAATATGTTTGTTTATTTAATACACTTGTATCACTCTGCTCCACATATGCGTCAAATGAAAAGTGTTTTTCTTACAAACTTGGTTATCAGGACTGACAGTGCGCATGCTCTTTCTCTCTTACAAGTTTGCAAACAAACAAGAAGCAGAGTGACATGAGTGTATAAAATTCTCAAAGTTGTTTCATTTTGTCATTTTGTTCACAAATGACAACATGCTTGCTTTGATTTTGCTCAGATGGAAGCAAAGGAGCTAAACACAGTATCATAAATTATCACTCTGCTTTCAAGTTTGCTTTTAAAAGCATGTAAATGCTCTCGTCTGCGCCTAGCAAAAGGAAAACACTGAAAGTACCACCCTATAACTCCGAGCTTAATAAGCACTCAGTGATGCTTGGAGAAATCAACTGATGTGATGTTGGGATGAGCCTGGTATTGATTCAGTATATATATACAGTTCAATAACTTACCCGATACTACTCAACTGATATGTACCTGCCATTGCCTGGAGATCAATAGATCATCCTAGCTGCCAATCTCCATGACAAGCCTTACAGTGATATACAGTAAATAAGCAAGATATTTGTAGAAGACAATAAAGAAAGTTTGTTAAAATGTATCTCAGATTAATATTTATTCCTCCAAACATGGATAAGTCACTGAATCTTGACACTATACAGTTTCGATTTGTATTTCACAAATTTTATAAAATTATATTACAGTTTTTTTATTGCTAGTATGGGAATTTTACAAACCTTCACTCTACATACCATCTGTTTATGTGGACCTCCAATCAGCAGCTGTGTAAATGTGTATAGAGCTTTACAAGATAATCCCACTCTCTTAGATAAACAGAGAGTAGAGTTTCTAGTCTGGACAACATGCTAAACATAGGCCAAAATTAAGTTACCCCTGGCCTGTCCCATCATACATTAAACGAGTTTAAGGACTCACCTTATGTGTACGTGTACACCTATGTAATGGCTGGTGCAGGTAATTTCCATGGAAGTCAGATTAGCTACTATATTCAGAATCATTTGATTAATGAGGAAGCAGCTAAAAGGATTAAGGAAGAAATTGATTGAAATTCGCTCTGGAGAAATTCAGCTCAGCAAATGCACGTAGATGGAGTGGGAGCAATAGCAGCATGTATAGACTTATTGCTTTAGTGGTTTGGGTTAGGTGTTTTATTGCTTCATAGATACAGTATTTAGTAGCCTGAGTCTTTGTATGATGAAGGTTTTCTCATTAATAATGTCCCTGTTTTTTGTGTGCGCATTAATGAGCGTCAGGTTTCATATTCTTCAAGTTATAATTTGAGGGCTCTTCTAGGCCAATGGTTAAGTTGTGTAGACTGTGCAACATGAACACTCTAGTGACTTCAACATTGAGCCATGTTTATTTGTACATTGTTACTCTTCATGGTCTGTTGATATTAATTATTTTGACACTAAAAGAAGTCGGAACAACTGTTAATCTGGACAAAGACCCGTTGACCAGTAATGAATGTTTTCTCTTGAATTCTGGTTGTATACGTGTTGTTTATATTTGAATGTACAAATTCAAATGTTGACAGGGCTGTTTTTGAGCAGACAAGATTTGTGTTTATTTAGATAAGGAATTTCCTAATGACAGACTATATTTTATATAGTTGGAGTTCCTGGAGTATGGACCAATTGTTGAAATTGCTTGCAACTTTAAAGAAGGATTTCCAAAAATCAGAAGACAAAAGACTGTAGCATTGAAAACAATATTTGTGGACAAGACATGATTTTACAAAGGACGTGAAGTCACAAATGGTTTTAATTTGGGTTGTATTTTTCTATATATCACTTTCTATGTACATGGTTTAATGTTATAAGGACTTGATCATGGATTTTTTAGACCAGATTTCAAAGTTCTTTCATAGAGCTTCAAGAGCAGATGGGTATTTTCAGACGAATTAATCACAGCTTCCAGTCAGTGACCAGAGATTTCCTTCTTCTCAAGGCAACCTTTCATGCAATCACGCACTTTTACGAATCATCGCAATTCATAGACATTAAATCATCCAACAATGAACATGGATGTCCAGAAAGGTTCAAATCCTACTGTATTTAAACGAGCTACTGATCTCAAAGGGAAAAAACAACGAAGTTTACCATCTGTCATTCCACATGCTGAACGTCTCTGTGTTTTGTATCAATCCCATCTTGTTATTCCTTCAGCGGAAAGTCGATTTCTAGATTTGTCAGGATCAAAATCAGGATGGAAGACACAACAGAAGTCTGTGCCATTTTGTTTGAAACTTGGCACGGCAGAAAATATTGAATTTAAAAATGACACAGCCTTTCTGTTACCTTCTCAGGGTTTGGTAGGTTTTATTCTATGTACGCGAATGTTACATGTAATTCTAAGAATGGTACATGTAATTCTAAGTTACTACGTGTAAATTCTAAGTTACTACATGTAATTCTTAGTTACTACATGTAATTCTAAGTTACTACATGTAATACTAAGTTACTACATGTAATTCTAAGTTACTACATGTAAATTCTATGTTACTACATGTAAATTCTCTTGTGGCTTTAAAAGTCTTTAATGCTTTTGTTATGTTCGTTGTGCCGAGTTCGGAGGGAGCTTCCTGTTGCCGTGATACTCATGGAGCTAAGGGGCACCCGACAACAAGAATCGGATCTGTGTGCGCTGGCTTCATACTGTGTCCTGTTATTGTACTGTCTTGTCTTTGTTTGTTGCCAGTGGTGTCGAGGGTGGTTTCCTTCACCCATTGGACTGGGACGCCCTAATACGGGTGAAATAACCTCAAGTAAGACATTAACCCCCAATAACCCAATCATTGTGCTTATCTTTTGTCGAAGAGTACTTTGTGTTTTCAAGGAATAAAAACTCAAGTGTAACAGATAAAAATTCAGCATTTCTCTTTTCAACTATAAAAATTCAATTTTATTTTTCATGACGTCAAAGGGAAGTGAAATTTTAACTTTATTCAATTAAAGAAAGTCATAACTGGAAAATACAAAATGACTTATATTAATGCCTATCCCTGGACAGGTGACCCCCATTCAATGTACCAGCCCATATAAACAGATTCCAGTCACTTTGTGAGTTGTGACCTTAAATAGGTACATGTATGGCAGAGAAGTTTGCGCTCACTGTGCTGAGTATCCAGGTGATCTATAGAAGTTTGCGCTCACTGTGCTGAGTATCCAGGTGATCTTTAAAAGGGTTCAAAATGATATGTAGTCTAGGAGGCAATGTTGTCATGTAGGCGAAACATCCTTATAAAGCGCACTTTGGCTAAGGGCAGTTTGTTTGAAGAGTAGCAAATCAGCAATGCTGTCTATACTAAGCACTGGAGGAAAATAAACTTTCCAACATTATGGAAATGCTTCACATCTTGGTTTTGCTAGCAGGGGTGGCAATGCTTTCAGACATTTTTCCTATTTTGTCCTGCCCACAATTCTGACAACACAATGTTGAATTCTGGGGAACTTTACAGGACAATCTCAATTTTGACAGGACATGTCCTGCAAATGAATATATATTTCCACCCCTGGCTAGTGTCAATTATTGTTGGAATACACTGCCGTCATGAAATTGAAATACCTTAAAGCATCACCCAAAACACCGATCAATCAATCAATTAATCTTAATATAACACACCATTGAATCAAAGGCTCGTTGAGTGAATGTGGCACCTGTCTGGAATGTAGTGATCCAGACTCCCCACTGACTCTATAATATCACTTCTCCTCTTTATACAAGTGGGAAACCATGTAAATGTAAATAATGCCAACCCCCATTGTATTTGTGAGTGCTGACTATCTTACAGTTTAATAGTTGGTTATACTTTGTTTTCATGCAGTAACACAGGCCAGTGACTTTAATTAGCATTAAAAAAATTTCTGTGAAAGATAAAAACTGTACACATTGTTATATACATACAATAGAAAGGTATATTTATATGAATGAGTGACAACTAAATGACATGTATCTTTCTGTTCTCTCACTGTTGGTACTGTAGATCACCTCAAGTCTCGCTTATCAATCATTGTTTATACCTTTTTGATAATTGTGAATATATTATGGTAACTTAACAAAGGATTTATGTTTTCTGTAAAATATTGCTACTTTGTAACTAAAAAATATCTAGTCTGCCTCCAAGATACAATTTCTAAGCCCCTTAAATAACTTACAAATTAACAATTTAAGGGAGGATATTTGATATGATTTAGGTAGTCACATGATCATACTGTATAAATACTTATGGTAATTGTGTTTTCAGAATGTTGAGAGTACAACAGAGTACCAGGTGTATCTCAGTCTATATGATGTGGCTTACAAACAGTTCTTTGGGCGTCAGTGGGTCGGACCTGGTATGGGAGCCAGGTCTTCTGTTGGACAGAAACCCAGACTTCAATATAATCAGGTTAATCTTTGCTAAATTTTAAAAGGCAAAATTTGTTTAATTTTGCCTTCTTGTAAATAACTTTAGAAAGTAAGGTATTTGCACTAGATCTCAATAGCGACAAACAAAACATGGGGAGCGTTTTAGATCTGATTTTAATCACAGTTATTTCTTGGCGACTATTATCTATCTCTTAATAAACTCATGACATAGTAATGTGACCTTTGTGCCCTCCACCATTGTTCAATACAGGTGTTTTCAAAGACAAGAGAGGGACTCCTTTGCGTAAAACTTTGTCGCTTTATTGATATTTTACTCTCAGTGGTAAATAAAATAAACAATTCATATTACAAAATGTTTTGTTTATCTTTTATATTAACCTTTGACCTTTCCATACAGATGGTATATTTCCACACAAGCATTAAAGATATCAACATCGTCATGGTGATTGAACTGGTTGCTAATGTCACAGATGGGCAGGGCCAGAAAAAGGTGCAGTCCTGTGGGTGGGGCCTGTTACGTGTGTTTAAATACGAAGGAGAGATGCCAGACACCTCTAAACCAGGGTCACCACCTATTCACAAGTATGAGAGCTTTATACTGGTTTGTTATACAAATGCTCATTTTGTTCGTTTGGCAGTGGTACCATTGCCAAATAGTTCTATTATGGGCATTTCCACAACTTCATTAAAGCTGGCATGAAGTCAAAACTCTCACATAAGAAAGGTTAAACCTGGAGTTAGACATTTTTTTATGTAACTATTATTTAAACTCCAGACATTGTGTTTTGAAATTATTTTACCTGAATCTCCATGTCACGGAATGGGAGAAATGCTTGCCCAGATATAGACACATCAATTGAGACATGGAGTAAATTTAATAATGAAACACCCTTTAATTGAGAATTGTTTAAAAAAGAATTCTGTCTGTGTAGGTCATTTATCTTTCCAACTAATTACAGAGTTGTCCCTCTTCTCATTTCAGATTAATGCAATAGCTTTAAAGTTTATTCATTGTAAATTATCAAAAGTATAAATATACAGTGTATTATTGCAAAAAAGTTGACAATTGTTTTAAGTTGTTACAAAAAGCTGATGTGTTGAGACTACAAAAAAATAAACCATGAGAGCATTGTGTGTGGTGCAATGTTTCCACTAACACATTAAATAAATTTTGTGACTCTGGTCTGCTCCCAGTCACTGGTAATTTGATACAGTCTTATCAACATTTTGGTGCTTTGGGGGGACTGATAACATTCTTTGTGTCACTCGGGCTTAAATCTTTGGGAGGACTGATAACATTCTTTGTGTCACTCGGGCTTAACTCTTTGGGGGGACTGATAACATTCTTTGTGTCACTCGGGCTTAAATCTTTGGGGGGACAGATAACATTCTTTGTGTCACTCGGGCTTAACTCTTTTGGGGGACTGATAACATTCTTTGTGTCACTCGGGCTTAACTCTTTGGGGGGACTAATAACATTCTTTGTGTCACTCGGGCTTAACTCTTTGGGGACTGATTACATTCTTTGTGTCACTCGGGCTTGAATCTTTGGGGGGACTGATAACATTCTTTGTGTCACTCGGGCTTGAATCTTTGGGGACTGATAACATTCATTGTGTCACTGGGGCTTAAATCTTTGGGGACTGATAACATTATTTGTGTCACTCGGGCTTAAATCTTTAGCACAACATCTCAATAAGCTTGAATCCTCCTCCAATGTAGCGCTCACAAGTTCAAGTGCTCCAATAGACCTGGCCCTCTGGCTAAGGGTAGTTTGTTTGAAGAGTAGCAATCCTGCCTTTACTTAGCACTGGATGAAAATTAAATTTCCAACATTATGGAAACGCTTTTCATCTTGGTTGTGCTAGTGTCAATTATTGTTGGAATATATCTCCGTCATATAAGTGAAATACCTTTGAGCACAGCAACACCAATCAATCAATCAATCAACCCTAATCAAACAAACAAACAATATTCTAGTCTTGATCAAATTTCTTGTTGGTACTTTTGTTCCATTTCTTTTCCTTATTAACTGTATTTCTTTATTAATTAGTTATTAGTTATTACCAACAAAAAGGTAATACAGTTTTAAATGTATCCCATTACAGCTATTACAATTTGAATGCTAGAAATGTTAACACTGTTGTGAGTTGATTTGGTGTAGAGAAGATAACTGATGTTTGATATCCATGTTCTTGATGTATTCTTGAAATTTTCCCAGTTATTAATGGCAAATTTAAACTGCTTGGTTGATTTGTTTGGTTTATTGATTGTTCTGTGAAATAAAGTCATAAGAGGATTCAAATTAATATACTTTTTTAATGCCTCCACCAGGATTAGAACTGTGGTCTCCGGCTAGAATGGCCATAATACACAATTATGTGGTATCGCAATACAGGGCTATATAATATCGTATCATCAGGAAAAATATTGCGATACAACGATGTATTGGTGTATTGTTACACCCCTAGTTAACATGGTGTTTTTTAACAAATAATGTGTATTATGGCGTCAGACAATTAGGCTAACGAAGCTTTGAGCCTCTTAAGTGTCTGAAACACTTCTCAGATATCTAAAATCCATTTTATCTTTAAGAATTGAACTGTATCATGGGTCACCCAGAGCTCTTTACTTCCTGGAGGACCCCATTGAAGGTAAGCCTATTACATGTTTATTTCAGGAAGATTGATTGGACTATTTTTGTATATGTTATTTTTAGGCAGAGAAAAGGGTCCCCTAATCCAACACAGCCTCGTTTTCAGTTTACCCGTAAAACTATGTCTTTGTTTTGATGACAAAACTGTCAAAGTATCAAATGAACGGCAAAATAATTTGTATATCGATGAAAGAGGGTACCCTAATGGGTCGGACATTTCTGTTTATGAGCGCTCTTCTGATTTGGATAATTCTGACAGCGAAGTTGAAAGTGGCGAGCACTACCAAAACACCGAAAAGTCTAGTGAAAACGCCCGTTATTTAAAATCGTATTTAACACACTTTGCACTGATTCGGTTCTATGAATAGCGTACATTTGACCTCGATCAGCAGTTATGGGTGTTATTGTCGGAGCCCCATGAAGAGGGAATTTAGAACAAAGAAATTCAACTGCTAATCGAAACAATCAGTGTATTTAACCAAAGGGCCTCACTCAGCTTTACGTCATTTGTATTACAACATAGCAATGAAAACGATCAGTTAACTAAACAAACTGCCAATCGTACATCCGGTCAGTGGTTTGACACATAGGCAATAACCCCATATCAAAGCTTTTAGGCTCTAGTTTCCTATTTGATCAATAGTTTGATAAAGTTATCAAGCAAAAACCTGTTCATTATGATAAATCTTGCTTAAGCCCTATTTATTGTTGGGCTGTGCTTTGGCTTTTTGCTGAAAACACTTTTCTAACTGTCATTCTCAGATGTTATAAAATAACAATTTATCACATTGCCTTGGTTGTTGTTTTTCATTTGCAATTGGTTATTCTTTGCTGATTCCATAAAACCAGCTCCATGGTTGTGGCTATGGGAGACTTTAAATGTCCAGACGGGGTGGTTGCAGGCAAGAAGTTAACAATTGCCTCCTGTGGACACGCTGCTTTAAGAAGCTTTAACATGCAGAAGATAGGGAAACTGTTAAAATTGGATTCCCAGTTACTTGAAAAGTGAAGCAAAATGACCTTTTTGGACACCATATTTTTTTTTTTTGGTTAAGCCCCTTGTTGCAGGGGGTCCACTGCTAGCAAAACCTTCAAGATTCATGGCTGTTATACTAATTTCACGAAGGTTAAATGTGTGATGTCTTTTAAAAGCATCAATGTCACAAATGTGTTTGTGACAGAGGACCCTATTTTAAGATAAACTTACCTTTTTTTGGCCACATGTCAAGACCTATATTGTGTATGGGTATAAAACGAAAGTAAACTGGAGGCTGTAGAGATCATCAGTTGGAGCTTACCCCAAAGATTTGCCCTCAACTTTAAAAACCAAACATAGACTGTCATGTTGTGTGTATCTTGTTTTCAGGCAGTCAGTATTTAAAGCCGTCTGGTTGTCAGCTGACCTATTCCATCCAAACCCACCGTGCCTTACTAAAAGCTGTCCATCTATTGCCAGAAAATGTCATTGTAGGAGGCAATGATACAATACCGGGACTACTTTCTGGACAAGTTGACCCAGATAATCCTAACTCAGGTAAGATTTGAAGAAAATGAGGACATTCTAAATTGGACACCTTATTTTGAAAAAGCGATAGTGGAGTGGTTTCCTATACCCAGTTAGCTGACACGCCATCACATAAGTGAAATAACTTAACAATGATTTTAATAGTCAAACAATTCAAAAAAAAAAAAAAAATATTTTACCAGCTTGACAAAGAGACGAGTCTCTATAAACCACTGATTTATGATTTGACACATTGGTGTTTTCAGACTTTCTAAAGAAGCCCCGTCTATTCAAGTCCTTGCCATGTCAGCTTGATCGTGTTGTGATCACATTACCTCCAAACATTGACAAGTTTGAGGAGGAACTGTGTCAGTTTTTAACAGAGGATAAGAACAACCGTGAACGACGTACACCGGATGGCAGCACTGTCACTATTCTTGAAAGACGACTTCATGTGAGATCTTGTTTTTTTTTTTTTTTTTTTTTCTTCAATAGTTGTTTCTCATAATTGGTTGTAAAGCAGTTTCCAATAATGTAAGTAAACGCAATATGTTATAATAATTATTTAAATAATTGTTGTTAAGTGTTGATCCGCTGTCCTAGTTGACAATACCGAATTTAACGGCGAACTTCGTCCGGGTAAAATTAACGTCGTATTCGTCCGAATCGAATGCCGGCATGTATC
>JAQQZZ010014654.1:0-11409 GCA_030265115.1 Mopalia vespertina | reverse complement strand
CATACCAAGTTTGAAGTTAATCGGTGAATTTGTTTTCAAGCTAGCGTGTTCACAAACATTTGTGACGGACGGACGGAAAGACGGATGGAAGGACGGACGGACGCCGAGTAGCATTTCTAAGTCCCCCCCCCTACTATAGTAGTGGTGGACAATTAGTGAGTTTGACATAGCAAAATTTCTGATGGTTAATGCTAGGTTTTACGGTCCCAAAATAAACCCAACAGCCAATTGGATAAGAATAAACTGTAGTCGAGCCATTTGCTTTTTTAAAATAAAAAGTTACTTTTCTACAATTAACTTCATATTTGTAGCATAACTTACCACTACTATCTAGCCCACCAGGAATACCAGATATGGAAGGTGCATCTCCAACCATATCTAAAAATATTGTTTCAGCATCACTGATTGGTTTTGCAGGAGGTCCTCCACCAGTCTTCGGGTATTTAAGACTACTAACCTTTGCCTTTGCTGTCAACATATAAAATTCGAGATTTTTTAGATAACTTTTCATATTAAGAGTAGAGTCAGACAAACAATATGTATTATGCTAAATACATGTCAAATTAAAAATGCTTTTTTTCAAGGGCATACCCCTTTCAGTAAAACAAGCACAAAAGTGAGCAAAGCTCACTACTGTAATACCCACACACTGCATTACGATGGAGGGTACAAGACATCACAAACCAATATGAAGTATAAACAAGCGCAAAAGTGAGCAAAGCTAGTGTGATACCCCTGCAACAAGGCTGTAAGTTGTTAAAATGTATTATACAAAAATATAAGGCCTAGGAGTGTACAAATGGGCAAAAACACATGCACATATAAAATAAATTCTAATAAATATATGTATTGTCATTTATAATAAAGCTTTTAGGTGCATGCGTAATCTCAGATGTTTAACCTTTGACCTAATATGTACAAATAAAGAAATTAAAGTAAAACAAAAAGAGAATGACTTTTATATTTGTATCAATCTTACATTAAAGCCTGAAATTGGGGAAGGGGGTCATATCAACATTCTATTGGGGCTTAATAAAACAAAGTTCAACTCGATGCATTGAGTACTTTTTGAGAAGATATCAGAAAATGACATTAGGTAGAGTGAGGGAGAATGACGGACAGACAGACAATAATAGCACCATGACAGTGCACAGTCCCAATAGGTCAGCTTTTAAATAAATTAAATTTCAGCTCGAGGCTGAGATAGAGATGGGAATGACAGGAGGTAAAATGGAGATGGATGGACGGACGGACAGACAGACAGATGGACGGCACCTACATGTTTTTTAAGTTATCCCAGCAAATATCTTGCAAAATTACCTCTTACACCTATATTTTTATCCATAATTACTTTGGTATTCAATTTTTTATCACAAAGTAAACAAACAGCATTTGACCTAAACAAAAAGGCACATTACCTTCACATTTTATGTTCTCATACTTTTTCTTAACTTGTGGCACAGTTCGCGGACATGTTGACTGACTGAAAGAAAAAAAAATGCACCATATAGAACAACCCAAATCTGTAAATTTACCAAAGCTATTAGTGATCCATTGTTAGTCAAGCTCATAATTATCAAAACTTTCTAACTACAATTTAAAACGTGTCTGATAGACTTCTCTTTACTGACTACATTTACCTATTCAGTGCAGCTGTCACACCCTCCCATGCCAAAGTCCTCCTCTTTCTGCCCCCACCAGACCCACTAAACTTGAAAAACAAATCCCCCCTCCTCTTTTCAACTTCACCCATTAAAATGATCTCATCCTGCTGGGTGAAGTTTTTAAGTCTTTTAGTGGCTTCCATGTTCATTCGGATTTTATCAGATGAGAACAAGAACAGCAGACGATTGATTACAAAAGTTACCGTGGTAACCGTTGTTACGTATCATCATGGTTGTCATGAACGCTCTGTTCAGCCTGAAAATCTCCACACATGATGACAAAATAAATGAAAGGTATATGATCTAATGAAGATTATCAGATTATTTTAAGCTGACGTAGAAAAACTGGTATTCACTCACCTTTTTTTATTTGAAGGTCTGTTCAAAATACTTACCTTATCTCGCAGAAAATACAGCATAACATCAAAAATAAACAAAAAGATGACAACCTCTTGTTCTTCAATCTCAGTTACAGAATGGCAAAAGACCCATTCAACGAAAAGACACCTGAAATGATCCCATCTCCTCACTGTCCTCGTTGTTGTTGTATTTCCCGCTACCTTCGGAGGTAGTAAATTTACCGAAAAAACACAGAAGATTTCCTACGTAAGGCCCCACACATCACTAACAAATATCCCTTAGCTAAGTACACTTAAAAATGCTTCCGGAAATCCACTTAAGGCTTTTCGCAAAGTGCACTACCGTAAGGGTGAATTTTATACTTAAGTAAATTTACTTAAGTGAAGTTTCGTGAAATCGGCCCCAGGTAACGTTATTATATAGCACATGCTGTACTGACCTAACTATCCTAACTTTTTTTAGTAGATTGTAATTTTAAAAAAAATAAAACTATTTTGTAGGAAATATAGGAAAATGTAGGAAATGACAACTGGTATGCAGCAACTAAATTCACTATTGCACGAAAATGTAACTTTAGTAAATAATTATTCTATATACTATAGTATAACAGTGCCTATTTTGTTAACCTGACAGAATTACCTCCCCTTGTAAGCGGCTATTGAATATTCAATAGATCACGTGAGGTACCCTGTCCTCAGAAAAAAGTCACTACCAGACTTGTGCGCCATCCACCCTCTCTAAAACCCAAACCTATCGCATAAATGCGGCTCGGACTACCAGTCAATAGTATACGAAGTTGTCTCTCCACACAACCGACCTAGTGTTGTACCTTAGCTTTGAGAGTAACATGATGCTACCTCCAAACTCCCGCAAAATTAGACTCCTGTGGGATCTGTTTTCCAGAGTAAATCCAGGGTGTTGTTCCACAAAGCGAGCTTTAATAGCCTAAATTGATCTTAATTACCATGACTACACAATGTCTTCAGTATGGGTCGCCATGACAATTATAAAGATGAACTGAGGCTAAGATCACTTTGTGGAACGGGCCCCTGGATGCTACCTTTCTCTTTCCTAATATAAATTTATGTGTGACAATGTTTTTTCTGTGTCCATAATAGCTCCATGCGACGGTAAACGGTGCACAAATGGAGGGAAATTAAACATTAAGAAATGCGTGTGCAAATGTCTTAAAAATTTCAAGGGAAGCAACTGCCAGGATGGTAAGTATTTCTCGCAAGTTCTTTCCCTTGAATTAAAGATTTTTTATAGTTTAGTTTTTTCTTGAAATGCGATTATACTCATGTGACAAGTGTGCCAACCAAACGAGTGCATAAGGCAATCCTTAAAGACACTCGCAACTAACAATGAATCCGATGCCTTTAGAAATCGTGGTTTTAGTTAATGCAGAAGTCCAATAATGAATAAGTTAATCATGTACTTCTGGTACATTCTATGCATAATTGATCGACATATGAGTGGAATTTTAGTACGTGCAACGTCAAACATCCATAAAATAGATAAATAGTAGACAATTTGCTCACTTTTTGTTTGAGGTTTAATCCAGTAATCCATCCAGTGCGAAGAAATATTACACTGTTACTTAGGAACGTATTTGTTTTAAATTACCCATATTTTACAAAGTCATGATCGGACTTAACTAAAGAGTTTTGTACGTTATTTCTTTAATGATTCTGTTATTACAAAAAAAGAATATGTTACTTATTTAGCAATATGCCATGTTAAAAAGTTGTTCTGAATAAAATGTTCATTTCATGTTCCAGTGTTGTGTCCTGACAAAGATCATAAGAAGTGTGGTAAACAGTATCTATTGGACACATGTAATCGCCCTGAAACTCGATCTCAGTGTCCTTATATGTGTGGGCTGTGCTCAGACCGGAAGAAACGACGCGGTAAGATATAGTAGAGATGTTGCCTGTTTTAATGTAGACTTTTTAGTTTAATACTTATATGTATAAAACAAATACATCAATATACTGATTTATTTTCACTCGCCTTTTGTATGTTGTGGGTCACATGTGTTCCAATTGGATTTAAAATAAATCCTAAATATAACTTAACTGATTTCTTCAGCTGAAACTCAATCATGTGACCTGTATTGTCACCATGGAGGCATCCTTGACCGTTTGACCTGTGCATGTTCATGCCACCCTAACTACCATGGCAACCAATGTGAACAATGTAAGTATAGTTTTATTGTAGAAAAGACAATTTGCTTGCAATGTAAGTATATAATATAAGAAATTATTCTTTATTATTATCTGACAGTACATTGGTAGCTGTATTTCATTAGATTGAACCAATCACTGTACACACGCCTTGAGCATAAAGAGTCTACATTTTGTGTGAAGTGAAAATCGTTAGTTTTTCACAAACGGAGATCCAGTCAACATAGGACAAATTGCAGCTAAATTAAAAGAAACTGTTTTTCTTGATAAAGAATCATTATGGGGACTGAGTCAGTTGTTTTACATAATATCGCATATAAAACATTAAATATAGGACTCTTCTGATAGAATTACGATTTTACAAGAAACAAAAAAAAGATCAGTGTCCGATCAAAGCTAGGTGGAAATTGTTTAGTTTTCTGGCTTCAGACAGTGTGTCACATGGCTCATCCTGCCTTCTCTAACCACGGAGGAAGTTTCAGTCCCTTACAGAGCAACAACGCTTCCCATCCTATGGTGGTCATAGTGTTGATATTTATTATTAGAGTATATCAAAACTGTATATCAAGATATATTAGCCCTTTGGAGTTTTATTCCCGTTGAATTTTTTTATTTATTTTTTTTTAAATTTGTGAAATTTTTGAAAAATTCAGTGAATAAAGAATCAATCAATCAAATCACTGTCGTATGTAACGAATATCCTTGAACTCTGTGTTAATCACCAATCAATAAATCAATGGAATTATGGCTGTGGAATGTCAATGATTATGAGGACATATGTCACCTAAGATAGCATTTCTTTCCATTGTTACTAGGAGCCTTCCTTTTGTTAAAGTTGATGCAGATTTATTTTGACTTCAGTCGTTTGTCCCGCTGTAGATGGTGACATGTGTACTGAGATGAATATAGACATGTGTGATTCTAATCAGGCTTTACTAGACGACTGCCCACATCTCTGTCACAGGTGTCACACAGGTAAAATAAAATATACAGCAACCCCTTGGTGGCTCCCAAATACACTCTTGTCAGTATCCCATTACTTGTTTCTGTTGTATAACTAGCTTAAGTGTCATATTTGTCTAGCTCTCTAACCATTGCCTGTTGGCCGTGTCGGATTTAAGCTAAACAAGATACAGCTTAGGAACTCGGCTGTCTCACAATCTGCATGGGGCCAGATTGGGCCTAACAAAATCCAGATTGGGCCCACAAAAGGCCACAAATTGACCTCAGTGCTTTATATAACTTTGGGCCTCGCCAAGTCAAAATCCGGCAATGCCTGTTGGTACTAATTAGCAAATATTACTACTTGTTCTGTTTATAATCGCTATTTATAGTCCATCGAGACCAATTTCACAGTTTCTGGAAACCACTCTAGTAATTGCGTTATTTTAAAGACAAGTGACGAATCTTACCATCGACAGATAATAAAATAGCTGAACTGAACTCTGGGGTTTAAGTACGACGTAAAACCCCAAACAAACAGACGAACAAATCGCCACTAAATAGTTATGTGTGTGACTTAAAAAGGAGAAGCTGTACAAAGATTGGTTTTCTATTGTAAACTGGAAATAAGTCCTCCTTCTTGAGGTGTAATAGTTTCTAAAAGCGTTTCTTTTACTAAATAAGGTATTTTTATTGGTCATAGAATGCCTGACAGAAGATGCCGATGCCTGGTACTGCGAGCAAACCTGGGACCCATTAGACTGTGATACTTTCACCAGAGCTAGACAAGATTGTCCACGGATGTGTGGCCTCTGCCGCTCAGGTTATAATGTTTCCAATGTGAAATAATGATGAGTATATCCGTATGTTGAGCCATACTGACGAAAAGGGTCACCTAATACATACTGATAACTCATTTGAGGAGATTTCGCTGCCTGAAAAAAGAAATGTTGGAACTAAATCATAGGCTTAAGGGTTTTAACTGTACTTAAGTTATTTTGGGGGAAGAGACTATCTAAATTGAATCAGAATCATATTGTTCATGGTCATGGTCACTTTCTTATAATCCAATATTTCTCATGTTTTATCGTTTCAGTGAAAATAAAGCTGATCAACATGATTTGTTCATCATTTTTGGAGTTCATATTCAGGGCGCGTACATGTAAAATTTGAGTGGGACAGGTAACAAAAAAACGTACCTCATTTTCGTAAAAGTGTGTTTATTTACCCATAATTTCGATATCAAATAATACTTTTACTTTTCAAATAGTAATTTGAATAACATTTTGTTAGTTTAAAAACGTATCCTTCGTAATTCAGTTTCGTTTTTGCTCAAGGGACTTTTTTAAACTTCTACAGAGGAGTTCCAGTAATGCATTCTCCACCTTTTGGCACCGTTTCAACAGACGTGCAAACCCGACCATTATACCAAAAAGCAATCGAGAGAAAATAAAAACTTCGCAGAAAACTGATTAGCAATTAAATATTACTTATGCGGTGATCAAACAGGGTTACACAGGCTGCGTCAAAATGTACAACAACAACAACGTCATAATACAATTTTCCCATACTGAGAATTTAAGTTGATAGACAAGCTAGTGATCTCAGAAATAGAACTAAAACGTTTCATCTGCAGAGCATCTTGTCAGTTCACACCACATGTCTCCAGTTTTGAAATTGACATTTGTGCACATAGGCTTACGTAATGGGTCAATACGTCTACATTCATACTGAAAAAACAAATTCTAATATTGTTTAGGAAATTTCGTACATGTTTATTGTGTTGTTAATATTATAAAAACATAATCAGTTCCAAGAGTTTTTAAAATTGTTTTTACCAGTCTTGAAAAGTTCAATGGCCTAATAGAAAAGCTGAATCTTTATTTTTTATTTTATTTTTCAACATTAAAAATATACTTTGGACATGTTTTTTTTACAAGAATATATGCAAATGATCACTGTTTTGACTTTGACCGATACATGTACGGTATTTAATTTGAAAATATAACATACATCTTGATGAATATGAAAACAAACTCAGATATTTTTGTCTATATAGCCCTACCCTCAAAAAGATAAAAACATGCAGTCATGTGAGTGGAATAACCTTAAGTACAGCGTTGAATCCCAATCAATCAAACAAACAAACCAATAAAAAAAAAATGCACTCTATAGATGCACTTTTAAAAAAATAAGTTTCACAAATAATTTCATCTTCAATTAACCTTGATGCACAAACTGTATATATATATCCTAGGTAAAAGGAATCAATCCATATCAATACGTATCACAATTTGCTTGATTGGGGTTCAATGCCATGCTCAGAGCTATTTCACCCATGTTATTAAATTTAAAAAAACTTAAGGGTTTTGTATTCATATTATATATACAACTCCTGCTCAACTGTATTAGTAATAAGCGCTACGTTAAAGTTTTATACCATATATAATGAACTCTGCTCCGATAGGTTAGTGTTTAAGGCCACATACGATGGTTATATTCACTAATTTGAAACTTGTTTGAATTTGAAGGAATTTCGCTTACTAATGTCTAAATATCTCCACTCATCAGCTTCTTTTCAGTTGAAATACATTGAACACCCCGGGCCGAAGCTGCTTTAGTAGCTCTAATTTAACTTTAAAATGTTTGAAACAAAAATTAATTTTTTGACAAACACATTATTTAATCTGTTATATTGCGATCCAGTGGATCGCCCCTCAAAACGACCTTGGTCGAGGGGCGCAATATCTTCAGTCATAAACGTGTCCAAGGTCATTGAATATATTTCATAGCCATTAAGTGCCGAACTTCAACATTGTGCAAGTAGAAACAGTTTCCAATGCGTGTAATTTTAATAGTCCCCTTTATTTAAAATCTTTCCTTTTTGTTTTTTAAATTATACCGTTAATCTGAAGACTACACCAACTGTCCATGCAATTTGTCAAGCCGATCTACCTGCGCTATTCCTTATCACCAAAATGACCCACTTTTCATCCAAGGGTTAGATCATTCTAAAATTTAATCAAACCAATATCTCGTTCGTCGTGTCTTATTCCTACGCATTGCTTGGCCATCTTATTTGAGGTCAAGGCTGCGTCCTTGCCAACGGACTACTTTTTTTATAACTGAAAGGGAAAAAGTTGTAAAGTTTCCAATCATTCTCACTATAAAACGAACCTGCCGGTTCAGAAAAAAAAATTAAAACAAGAAGAAACATTTTTAATCTCAAGAAGCATTTTGCCGCTTGCACCAAAACAGAAGTTAAAATCGTGGTTGAGACGCAACGGAAAAAAACATCTGATCAAGGGGTATTTACTGATTGAAACCAAGGTAACAATGTCCAGGGAGTAATTACTGATTGATATCAAGGCAACGATATCCAGGGAGTACTGGCTGATTCATACCAAGGCAACAATGTCCAGGGAGTGTTGGCTGATTGAAACCAAGGCAACGATGTATAGGGAGTACTGGCTGATTTAAACCAAAGCAACGATGTCCAGGAAGTAATTACTGGTTGATATCAAGGCAACGATATCCAGGGAGTATTGGCTGATTCATACCGAGGCAACAATGTCCAGGGAGTATTGGCTGATTGAAACCAAGGCAACGATGTATAGGGAGTATTGGCTGATTGAAACCAAAGCAATGATGTCCAGCGAATTTTGGCTGATTGAAACCAAGGCAACGATGTCCAGAGAGTTGGCTGATTGAAACCAAGGCAACGATGTCCAAGGAGTATTGACTGATTGAAACCAAGGCAGCGGTATCCTGGGAGTATATAATCAAATCTTGACTTTCGGCCTGTCTATGATGGTTCCTATTGGCCACCATACTTGTCAAAGCATCTTTGATAAATTACAGGTCTGGCTTTTAATCAATTTACATTTACGAAATCATGTTTTTGCCTGGTACCTGTCTGTATCCCTTAATATGATAATTAATATAAGTGTTTATTGATTACTATTAAGCCCTAGTCATAGTTATTCAGAATCAGCATGATTAGATACAACCAGCCGGAGAGAAAAAAAAACATTCGTGCCACATTTGGGAGGGGAAATTAAATTGGCGGCATGACGTGATGTTATCTATGCGGCTCTGAAAAATACCAACTAATAAAGTTGTAGCAGCTGGCCGTGTTTTTATACGAATGTTTGCAGAGGATTACCGTTTGGGTTCTCCTTCGACTGCGATCAAAATGTTTCGAATCCTGGTAGAATACACTTCAAATGCTGTTCTATATTTCTCCACTACGAATGCATCTCGAAAGCTTTGAACATGAGCAAAACATTCGGACTGGCCACAAGAATGGACCTGATTATTTAAAATGCACTCAGAATGCAGACAGAATTTTTAGAATACACTTCGAATATCCTGGAATATACAATGAAAGTTCATTCCGACGACATTCCGGCTCATTCTGTCTGTAGTGTGGCTAGGGCTTTATATATAAACTGCATGATTGGTAGCTTTTCTCTGTCATCATTATGAAGCACAGACTATACACTATATGGTATGGCTGTGAATTGTTTGTTCACATACCGATGCTTAAACTTCCACAGCGCGTCTGACTACTGATCTTCCTTGTATTTACCGCTGACACGTACGAATCCCCGAGTGGACCTCACATCAGTGATACCGGCAATTGCGGAAGTGGTTTGACATGACTTCTGCTCGGTTTTCCCCCATATTTAAAGTCAGACAAAGTAAGAAATGGAAAATCCGTCGTCCCATACGTGAAATACCCTTAAGTTCGACGTTAAACCGCAATAAAACGAACAATCAAATTTTCCAAGCCCCCGTGTGGCACCATGTAATTATAAATAATGTACAAAAAACTTGGTAGTTATTTTGAGGTCGGATTTATCTTTCAGGCTCCATATAAAGAAAAATTGTGAGTAAAACCTGGAGGTTATTGGGATTTTTGAAAAGATTTGCTCAAAGTTTTACCTTTATTAGCGGTGTTAGAGCACAGTTGAAGTCTGTTCAGTTGTTTGGAATCCGCAATAAAATTTTCTATGTAATAAAATAGGAAATATGTTTTATAAATAATAAAAAGTGTCCATACATCGGTATATCGGCTTCCACCAAACAAAACGTTCGGCCTTGATGCATATTCATACATCTGTTTAAACCAAGAGCAGAAAAGATACCACGGTAACGAGAATCTCGTGATGTTTGGTGGCTTGGACTGTGACTGATAAACGGGAATCCTTAATATTAAAAAAGTAGCACCTTTACTTTCTGCGTTACATTATTTTACAATTCTTGTTTTCTGATGATAAACCGAAATGCAGTCAGTGGTTTTGTTGAGTCATTTGGTTTTCGCTTAGTAATATAATAGCGAAATTTATACAAGAAGATCTAGACGACATTTGCAAAAGAAGTCCTCGATGGGGGAGGCGGAGGGGTATGTGCTCACATTTTCCTGTACTAAATCGGAAGTTGAGTCATCAGATTTTCCAGTACACTCTTAGCAAAATATGGCTTTAATAGAACCCTTTAAGGCTCTTCCGTTATGGCTCTGGTGGAACCCTTTTAGATTCTGTATGGCATCCTCACAGCAACCCTTGTTGTCCTTGTGGTTCCATTTAGAGCCATCCTGGTCCCATTTAGACCCACCCTTTCTTCTAAAGCACCCTCAAAGAACCATTATTGTTTAGAGTGTACTAAACGTGAAACTGAGCATAACTCAAACCTTGACCTAAAATCAGATGGCGTCCCTAGTGGGTATTTGGGTCCTGATTAACGTCTTGTTAGAGCCCTTGGGCTCACAATAAATCAACATTGTCTTATCCCTAAAATTTATAGCTCAATATTCCATTTCCGTCATGGACTCGACACGCTAGTGCGAAACTCGATCCACCTATAGACTTTCCAAAGGGGTTATATAAATGAACACTCTCATGAAGATAAACATTGTATTCAACAGATTGATCAGTCTCTGAGAAAGCTTGAAGGTCACTATTACAAAGAGCTACCTTTCCGGAATAACAATGTCCAGCTGACCAACAACAAATTCCGATCTGAACAACGCTAAGGCCCCATAGTTAACTTAGGGAAAAAGCTAAAGAAAGATCTAAAATTCCGTAACACCTTGGCTAAAAGGAATTCATGGCAAAGGTGTTCATTGATGTATACGATGAAAACATGGAGGTTTTCTTTGCAACGGTTGCAGGAGTATTGTAACTGACAAAAGCAACCGAACACCAAATTTCTGATACACTTCAAGAATTCCTTTATTTCTTTCACAAACTCTT
>JAQQZZ010014653.1:0-25198 GCA_030265115.1 Mopalia vespertina | reverse complement strand
TGTCTCCAAACAGTCTTTATATAGGTCAGTGGGTGTAGCTCATGAATATTCAATATCGTTACGACGGCCATTGAAATAAGCTCTCCATCAGAGGTTATTTACGGGACGGAAATGGCCGAGGTTGTTCAGACATGTGTATATAGTTGACACTTACGCTTCAAAATGAATATTCCTATACAATTTAATACAGTTTTGTGTTTCAAGTGTTTCTTCTTCTTTGTGTAACACATGGAATGATGTCATTTACCGAAAAGCTTGGAATGCTGCCTATATTAGTAGGAATTGTAAAGCATGAAATGTACTTTACCTTCAGTCACATCATTGTGCCGGTTCTATATCAGTTAAATCCAGGTACTCCGGTAAGCTATAGCTTATAGAGGTTAACTAGTGCTCGTTTATTGTACATTATCAGCTATATTGGGTGGATTTGTTTGTAGTAAGGTAAATGAATACAATCCTACATAGGTTTGACTTTCCTTTATCCCTTTGTAAATAAAACTGTACTAGATTCAACAGTGTCCCTCCAGTTACTGTATTAAGAGCGAGGGCATCTGGAGTCCTCTATATCGCTGAACTGCAAACATCGATATGAAAAGCGATACAAGCTTAAGTAAATACAGTCTTTAACTCAAATGCTTAATTTATTTAAAATATATTTCTAAAAGTTAATCACATGCACTGCCGTACAGGGATGTCGATTAATTAAAGATAATTAATCATCTCATGTTGTAAAGAAACTCACAGAGACAAGTTTCTAAAAAGATCTTAATCTCGAGTTGTTATGGGTAAATTTGAGAAATCTCGAGAGAAGGTAATGATCAAGTACATGGTATATAGAAAGTGGCATGTGCGTTGAATATGTAGCCAATCTGATTAAACTCAAATCAAAATAGCTCCCCGTCTTGTTTGCCGCTAATATTATGATCTGACACAAAGGCTGGAACACTGGTGCCGATTGGATTGCAATTACAGAACTGCTTCCCAAGCCTGATTTGTGAACGGCGAAGATTTTCTCTGACGAACCGGAGTTTACGGATAACTTGTTCTTACGTTTTTTTTTTATAGCATATCAGAGGTAGGTGCCCTCTGCCACTAATATTTGACAAATAATAATAAAAAAGGCCTGGTCGTATAAATAATATTTAAAACAGAATTCCAGGAGTATCAGGACATGATTTATACAGCCCGGATATCCAATCATTTATGTCGTGTATAGCCTATAGGGCCTATCTTTATTCGTCAATTAAGTTTCAAGAAGATAAATCTTGCTTAGCCACGTAGAGAATTGACATTTTCCCTCCAATCGGCCAAACCTGGAATTCAAGATTCTCGTTGTTGTGATAACAACACTACGCTCGGCCGTGATAGATGTATGAATATGTGCACCAAAATCAGTCATATAAATGTTCTTTGCCGGAAGCGTATTTACCGGCGTATGCGCATTATCCGCCACACACTTAAATCAGCATACGGTTTAAGAATACGCGTGCAAATTTAGTTGAGGAGTCCAGTATGTTCTGAACCTAAACAGATAATAACTGGGAATTGTCAACACAATAAACGGGGTCGATGTTATCAGTTTATTTGAAAAAAAATATTAAGTCGTGTCATAATAGAGACGGTCTTTCGACGTCCGAGGTGATATGCGCAGTACGCTCGAGGAGTTCCGAGTGGTTTCCATCTGCTCTGTCTTCATAAGATATATATATAGTATACTCCTAACTTAATTTCTGTATATTTGACAATCGCTGCAGCTCTTCACGGAATTGCAATATTATTACTAACAATAATAATTAACAAGTGCAACGGGATGTATATCCCAAAAGAAGCTTATTAACTACCTTTATAATTAAACAAATCTCATATTGAAAGACCAAAAAGCCATATTATGGCATAAAGGCAATGCAGATCTTAACTAAGTATGGACTATGATAATTTTGTGTCTTTTAGAAAGAGAAGATTAACAGTATTTTCATTATTTTGGGAGCACTTGGCGATTCGGTGCCTAACTCTGAGGGTCGTGGGTTCGATATCCGGACGGGTTTCAACCTGCAAAATTTTCTGAACTAGAATCTTTTCAAACTAAGAAAGTGTTATCCAAAAATTATGAAAATATGGTTAATCTTCACTTTCTAAAAGACACAAAAATTATCATTTGCTTTCAGCTTTGGGAGCTGTGTCACTGTCCTATCAGAGGGGTAGTGAATGTCGGCCAGGTGGCTGAGTGGTCTAAGCGGTCTAAGCGGCCGGCATTTACTGCTGGCGATTCTGTGCCTGACTCCGAGGGTAGTGGGTTCGATTCCCGGACGGGTTTCAATCTGCAAAATTTTCTGAACTAGAATCTGTTCCAACTAAGGAAGCGTTATATCCCAAAATTGAAAATACTGTAAGTATGTACTATTTTAAATGTTGTATAGGCCTATACAGTCATGTTACAGCTCCGGCAAACAATCCCCGACAGGGCGCCGCGTAAAATCTAACACGCAATCAAGGAAGTGCGAGAACGAACTTGGGATTCAGAAATGAGTCTGAATGTAATCAATTTCATGCACTTACCCGGATGATAAGATCACATTAAACCCAATAGTATATAGTATATATACGTACAATGACATTGTCTATGCTCCCGTTAACTATATAGTTAACAATATGTTACTTTTTGATGTCATTAATTTACTCAATGTTCTCCCTTCAACAAACAATAAGGGCAGATTGAGGGCAGACAATCCGGGTAGAAATTTCGCCTGAGGCCAAATCCTGTTCTCACGGCATACAAATTTTGTCTAAACACCTGAGATCGACTACACTCTATTGCAGATAAACGAGTCTCGGGGTGTTTTGCGAAATATTTATTTAGCTATGTATTTGCTGTATTTGAGACACAACAGGACCTATATTTAATAGTATATGAATATATATTTGTATGCTGCTCATGTAAGAGTTAATGAAAGCACCAGCTGATTCGGGTGTTGCCTTGGAAACAGAACACAAGCTTCAGAAAAGGTAAAACTCGCCATTCAGCCTGTTGGCATCATGCATCACCGATATCGGACATCCAATATTATAATTACATTGAGTAAACCGAATAGGCCTTCTATAGACCGACAATTTCTGATTTGTTAACTTTTCAGTACCTATATTCGAACACTATCATAATTATAATAGAAACAATATAAAAATAAAAATATAAATCAATCAATCAATCAATCAGCCAACCTATATATACCACCCAAACAACCAACAACCCAACCAACCAACCAATCACTGATGGGTTTGATTAGTCTCTCAGAAATTTCTCAACCTCAGAGCTTCCGGGGCATTGGTGCATTCGCTACCTTCAAAGGCTATATTCCATGTATACATACTCCAAGAAACTAGTCATAGGTCTATAACTTCATTCAATATAAAGGCTTTGGATTCCGGGGGCTATAGAGCCTACAGCATGATCGACTAATTCTAAAAATATATAGTCCACATGGATTCAATATGGCCCATTTTTTCTCTGCGGTTACTTTTAATTTTTTACTGTTGGCCAGAAAAACAAAGAAAAGTAAAAGTATAAAAGGAAACAACAATGGTCCAAAACGACATAATGATGTTTGTATAGTTTCTTCTTTTTCATCTTTTTTTTTTATTCTAATGTTTTTTATCACTTAATTTAGATTCCATTTCGGTCTTAACGTTCTGGAGTTTTTATATAGGTGAAAACCCCAGAATTTCATTTGTTTTATTTTCCACCTGGATGAAAACTCCTTTGTTCAGTATCAATATTTTGAGGAAGTCCTGGTTCTGTTTCATTCCGCTGCATCATCTTGGAAGAGAAACATTTTATTCCTTTAAAGTTTACGTTTTCATGCCTTAATCCTTGTGAATGTAGCGCCACTGGCGCATTGTTTCCTCGTGTTTTATTTACATCAGCAACAGTTTTCTTTTCCATGTTGATGTTGCGAGAAGAATCAGAATGAGGCAACGATTCATGTGACAAGAATTGGAGAATATTCTGAGAAGAAAAAAAAAGGAACTCAGAAAAAATGAAAGTCTGTAGTTTTTACCAAATTGAAAACGTTTTCACCTGCATGGATGGAAAGGTTTCCATACAGTTGCATGCATGTATACTAAAAAATGGAACTCAAGGGCTAAACTTTTATAGTACGAATTATAATATCTATCTTACCAACATGCTTCAGCGTCGTCAGAGTCACGTGGTCTGAATGATGTGCAGGATATATTATTCAGCCACCACCTGCATGTTCTCACAACCCCGGATCCGCATGCACTCAAACAGGAACATCCAATCCATGGTCTTTGGCTATAATAATTTTGATACCATTTATGAAATATTTCAAGATTCCATACAAGACTATTTGTACAATTTAAAATATTTTTCAAATTAACAGGATATATACGATACTTATAAGGGCAGTTTGGAAGTTTTGTGTATTTTGGAGTAAAAACTTAACACTACCTTTTTGCGGTGTTTAGACATCCTTATATACATCTGGTATATATTGATTGTTTGACCTGCAGTAAAACTTTATTAAAATCATATTGAAAAAGGCACTTTAAAAAGTTACCAGTTTATTTAATACACTTTAAGCTCGACCTGCATTATGTAGGCCTATATAGGTAAGAATTCGGGACTCACTTTGCCGTGATCTTCTGTGGCTCGGTCGGTGGAGTGTTGGGCCTGTGGTCCGGGGGTACCGGGTTCGAATCCTGGTGGAGGCAGGCAGTAATTTTCTCTTCATTTATTCAAAATATATATATAACGAATAATTTATTCAAAATATATAACGAATCACTGCTTTTTAATTACATACCAACTCTTGTAAAGTGAGGTTTACCTTTACCGTGTTAACATATGCAGGATGAACCAATGGTAGGCCTAATAAATATATTCCACGTGACACTGCGACACCCATCATGGCTAATTGAACTCTTAAAACAATGCTGGATTATTCAAGCTATATACGAAGTGTCATATCTTATATTAATATAGCTATAGAAAGCTATAAAATAGCTATAAAAACTTCCTGGTCTCTGATACCATTTTGTCGATTAATATAATTTTGAGCAGCCAATCTCAGCCAATCTCATGTATACTAATTGTTGCTTGGCGGCTGTTTTATGGTGTCATGGATTCCGTGGTTATTCAAGTAATGGCAATTACCTTAGACACCCTGTTGACAGGTCAGCACAGGAAAAGGATAAGATTATGTGAATAGACCAATTATAAAATGAGCTACATCTGGTGACTTCTTGTATACATGTCCCAATCTGATTGAATCGTATCATGCCTTACTAAGTCAAGTGTGACGGCAGCATTTAATTAATGCAGTGTTTAAATCAATCATTCGATTGATCAATTTGTGTCCGAGTCAATGTAGCCTACACTATGCAAATCGTTCACAATTTCTCTTTTTTCTTTTATATACTGAATTGTTTTATGGACAAATTTGTACGTCACTTGTGCAATGCCTGCACGTGACGGAGTCATGATGTTCGAGGTATAGCCGGATCCTGAGCATTTATTGCAATTAAAATAAAATGAACAAAAACAAATCAAACTCCATTTTCAAATAACCCATTTATACATACCTCTATATACTGTCCCCCACCCTTCTCTAGCCCGACCCTCCGTCTGTAAATCCATTCTCCCTAAAATTTGCATGACAATAAATGCGGATTTCGAAGCCATTTACATGTATATGGAATGAATTTAACGACTCCATATTCGGTGGATTGAGTCACAAATATATAGGCCAACTTTTGAGCCTTCGAATACAATCAACCACACATTTGTAGTTTAACGTTAAAATCCAATTCATTTTTATTCTGCGACAGGTATCGCTTCATATTTGTTGACTATTATAAACTGTTAAATCTGGGATTACAACATACATTGAATATTGTTATCCCAGGTTAAATGTCTAACTATTACAAAAACACTTTCGTCAAAAAGGCGCCTTTGTTGCAAAAGGCGCAACGAACCCCAACGAACTAGGCCTATCTAACGTCTTGTAATGGCCATGGTAACACAGGTGTATATATCACCAATATCCGGTCCATTTATAAGCTAGTAAACGAAAAAAACATTTTTATAGATATTTTCTAAAATTCTGAAATTTAAAATCCTTAATAGATATTATGTTATTTTCGATCGTGGGAGTTCAAAATCCCACTTTCCATATACATTTTCATAAAAATAAAATTAAAAGGGAAAATATAATCATATGTCAGCAGATTTAAAATATACAAACATTTATCTAATTTTCTTTAAAATGGACCAGCTGAAAACGCTGCCTGTTTCTCTATAGACACTAACCTGTAATTAAACCGCGCGGTCTTTACTGCCGACATATAGTGTAGCCATTGAAAACACACGCTGTAGTAGAGAGTAAGATGGCGGTCTAAACACAGTTGTGTGTGATCACCACATCAGAAATGACGGCACAAGTTGCGTCTTTTTCAGAAACAGTGGGATCTACAACAATGGAGGATTTATACAAAATCATCGAAGAGAAAAATCATTTAATAGATCTCCAAGCTTCACAAATTAATGCTTTAAAATTTCAAATCGCTAAACTCTACGATGATAGGGCCGAACTTCTAGCCCAAGTAAAGGCTTTCCAGAAATCTGCCCAAACTGAAGTCGACCTCGACAATAGGTAAGTTTCCAATCATTCATCTTTTCTGGGGTTTTTAACGTTTTATTGCTTGTTTGTGTATGTCTACTTTTCAGATAAAGCTTAAAAAAGTTTGAGTCAAAGTTTGATTTTCTGAGTGAAGATAAATCGATGACAGTGTAGAGCCGGGCTGATTCTCAGTCTAGTATGTCACTGATATTTGCTATAATGCTGTAGTCAGCTGCTGTCCTGTATGGCGCCTCCACACGATAATATACAACCCATTTATTGCCCCTTTGATTGAAACAATTACACCCAGACCGGTGACATAATACAACTGTTTAGTCAACATGTAATCTGAGAAACAACAAACTGTAGCTTAGTGAAAGGTTCATTATATGGGATCAAGGAAAAACGGGGCAATTTGATTAGGATTTATTTTCAACTTTCAGGTATTATATTAACATGGTATATTACCAGAGAAAGCAAACTCATAGAGGAGAATGAATTAGACTAATTCTTTTATTTATATAGTAAACAATTAAACTGAGTGACAAGCTACATGTAAGTTGGGTCCTTTATTTCTTGTTAAAAAAAAAAATAATCAATTTATTCGGGCACAATGATTGCATGTTTAGAAGTGAAAATATTATGAGCAGAACATAATATTTCTAAAAATTTATCACACTGGCACAGGGATGTTGAGTTATTAAACATGAATCAACTCATGTTCTAAATAAACTCCAGGATCTCAATCTCGAGTTGTTATGAGTTACCAATATATATCTGGAGATATGGCCATGTGCATGGTATGAAAAATATGTCATAAATCTGTAACTAACAAACAGGGGCTAAGCCAAATATCAAAAGGATGTTGTCCAAAATGGTCCTTTTGCTTCATTTCATTAAGTAACTTTGTGTCCAATTTTTAGAGTTTCCCTATCACCTGTACATGTTAAAATTTCTTAAAACAGGGTATCCAAATGAGGCAATTGTTCAATTCAGGGTGTCCAAAGGACAGGTGGACAACCTCTGCCTAAGCCCAAGTAGTTAACAAGATATTTGGTATAGGGTTAGAAAAAACATACATATTGAGATATTAAGATTTATTTAAAATGATTTGAAAAACTCTTCATGGTATGCTGATGTCCCAGTGTTCACAGAATGACCGACCCATACACATGGCTGTAGTAAGTACTGTGTTAAGAGAGGACTTTATATATTTAAGCTTATAATAAGTATAAGATAGCAAACCTAAATTCAGTGTTACTGTGTAATGGTTCGTTGGATTACATGCTAACATGATATCCTTTATTTAATTCTTTTAAAATAGATTAAGAAACCAAAGGTGCATTTGGGTGTAACGAACCTCATCTGAGTAGCATCAAACTGCATACCAGAAATACGTGTAAAAAAACTTCATTTCATAAAAAAAAATTAACATTCTTGCTAAATTTAATAAGGCTATATATCTTTGTTAGACATGACTTTTATTAATACCCAGTAAGCTATTAGGTAATAGTTGATACTAACTAAATAATGATTATAATATATTCGTTATATAAATGAGTTTTTGTAAAATCCTACTCCTAAGAAACATAAGCCTACATCAGAGTATACATGTATGCTTCGTAACTGTTTTGTTGAGTTTGAAATTGTGTAATATAATGCTGATTACATTTAAAAAAAGAGTAAGAAATTGAACTTTGTTCAGAAATTGATGTCACCTTTAAGTTCTTGTACTAACACCTTCAAATCACCTCATATGATATCATTAAATCAGGTGTTTCAATGACTGTTAACAGGTATGACCTATATAAGAGTTTTGTGGACAGATTCTGTTATATCCCCTGAACTATCAGCCATTTTTAGATCTAAGCTTATAAACATAATAATATATGACTCATTATGTGCAGTTTATCACGGCAACGAAAAAATTAATTTCTCCTAAACTGGTTCACTCCCAATTCATTATTTCGCCACTTTTTTCATTGTCATTTTGAACAGCTATCTTTGTATAATGTACAGCACCTGTCAACTGACAGACTCTAACTGATTAATCAGAAGTCAGCGTTTACCTGGTTACATGAAGGTTCAGATAATAAGGAAGCAACAAGTAACACAACCAGACATGATGTAGTAAAAAATGCACTGCTCCATTGGTTCATAGAAAATACTCATTCAACTGCTGTTCAGTTTTGGCAGTAAAAGTTTATATATTAATTTACATTTACTTTTACAATATTTGTGAAAAACTCTGATTGATTGAAAACTAAAAAAAAAATTATCTTGATTTTTCGACTGTTATAAAGTACTCGGACAAAGTGAGGGACAATCATTGTCATATAAGTAAAATTCCATTGAGTACATGTATGACGTTAAACCCCAATCAAACAAACAAAACCATAATCCTGTGCAGCCCTTCAAGGCCTCGTAGGCATTTCAATTTCAAGAATCAAAAAGGTGTTACTGTTATAACAAATTTTGGTAGAGTATAGCCTGATTATGTAAACAGTGTTTGTTTGAATATGGTGTATTAAGTTTGACCATATGTGCCTTCCTGAAGCTGTTTCTATCCTCAATTTACCCTGCATGATAAGGATAAGGCCACTGATAGGGCTTCTGCTAAACTACTATTTAATTGGTTCTAGAGGCCAGTTAAAGACAACCCAATTAACAACTTCATTCATCACCTCTTTGAAGTGATAGTCTGCCAGTTAGCATATATATATGTTGTTGTTAAAATTCAATCTATGACGCACATTGACCAATAGGTTACGATTCAGATTTTTAACCATGTGCTCCATCATCATTCATGTATAAACAAACATGTTTATGATGTACCAGGCAGAAACCTAGTTGGCACGTATATGACATCTGCTTTTAATAAAGTTACAATAGTGATAAATACTTTTCTAATTGCCAAGTTGAAACTCACCTTGTTGGACATTTAATCATCATTGAGTTGACAGCTTATCAGCTCCACGTCTACAGACATGGGAATTGGCTGAATCTTCAGGAATAGATAGAAGTAAAATCTACAAGCCACTTTAGATGACTCACCTATCTAAAGATGGAAAAAGTATTTGATATGGTCTTAAAACTATTCAACAGTTACCAATTTCAATTGAGAAAAAAAAAAGTTTCAGTTTCGATGTCAACAATATATTGAAAGGAAAATATTTAATTTTGCATATTTGGGTTTGTAAGAAATTTACTTATATCAGCCTTTGATCTTTGTACATGTATGTTAACAACATCACATGGAATAGCGCTAACTCTCTCAACTAACTTGTTAAGTTGTTATGTTTTGAGGATGTTTTTTATTTTGTTTATATATTTTACTACAGCTTTCAGATTCTCTTGAATGTCAAGATTATTCCATTTTAAGTACATATTCAATATAGTTGTGTTACCATGGATTTTATTTCTTAAAACCAGATTGTGTCCAACTAAAATTCAGACATTCTAGATTTTCACCTTTGTTTCCTTTTTTAAGAAGGTTGAGAACTTGAGATCATGGCGTTGTAATTTTCAAAGAATATAAGTTGATAAATTGAATAAATTGTAAACATTTCAAAATGTTGAGCTATCAGTACTAAAAGACACCCAAACTTTTAGTTAAATTTCATCAAAATAACTCCCTTTTTTCTCTCTTTCAAAATAAACCCCTTTTCTCTCTAGATACTATATGGGAGATTTCCTTGAATGTTTTAAAATTTCTTTGTCACAACATCATTGGATGGAGAACTAATGTCTGTTAAGCCACACTGGTAGTGGGTGGTTGCCATTCTATCTATCTTGATTTTAAGTCACTTTAGCCAACAGATAACCTGATATTTTTTCTCTTTACAAGAATTGAGTCTGTGTACACCCTGACTGCCCCACAGTTCAGAGATTCTCTCCTCAGCTTATAATGGTGTTCAGAGATAGTTGCCAGGCACTCTGTTATCTGGTTTCACCTAAAGTGTGGCAGAAAATGTTCGGATTTCTTCTTCTGACTGCTTTCCAACCAATACCAATTCCTTTCCAATGACTGAGTTGTGTCAAAATTTGTAAAGTCATTTGTCCTACATGTGTACTACATGAGTGTTTATTAAGTTTTTTATTTAAAAAATATGTTGATGGTAGCATTATTTCTAATCTCAAAATGATAACTTGTTTATCTATCAGACTCTATAAATCATTGATTAGCCATCGTTATGTTTTTGAATTTATTCGAATTCCTACTGATATAAAGAGGAATTGCCTGCACCAATATTCATTTTTGCAGCTTTGCTTATCTGTTCATGGCAGGTCCACTGTTATTCGCAGGTCCATCAAAAGATTTTTATTTATTTTAAATGATTCTAAAATCATGGCTGAAGTTAATTTAGTTTCTATGATGTGCTGTATTTGTATATTTCTTTAGGGACATTTGGGTAGGAATACATTTGACCCTATGGCCATTTGTCATCGGGGCAGCGGGTATCACTAGGGGTTCTGTTACCCTCCATTTCTAACCACCAGGAATCTCCCCTTACCCTCAAGATTGTGTTTCTCCTGCTAGCTGGGTGCCCTCTGATTTTTCGGGTTTCCAGAAGAAAAATGTTTAGAGAGAAAATAAAACACTCGAGACAACTCAGCAGGGTCTGAGTTCAGCCTTGTCTGTTAGGGCTGAGGTAATTCTAAGGTAACTCAAGAAGCAAAACTGTTTTTTATTCCGAGGCACGAGGCAACATCTCGTTAACACCTCTTATTACCTGTTTACCTGTGTACTTATGTTTGACAGTGATTAACCTTTGTACAATGTAATTAGATTATTAGTTCGACTGAACTGTTTTTAACCTAAATCATTCAGCAACACTACTCCTAATACTGTAAGCTGAAAAAACAGGCGCTAGAAGAAATGTTATGAAGGAAGCATGTTACGCAGTTTTGTTCCATTCTGAGTTAAATATGTTGAACATATGTTGTCTGATCGATAAAAAAATACACTTGCTTATGGCTTATGATGTAAAGTATGCTGCATAGTGGGTTTTGTTTCATAAGCATAGCCTGCAAACAGGGCAATAAAATATGTTTTATGAGATTGGCAAGATGTTCTACTCTGATAATGGTTGGTAAAAATCAAGATTTCTTGGGGTTTTTTTATGGTAAAAATAATAAAATTTGACTTTTAATATTTCAGGGAAGGAAATTAGGGCCCCGTACTTGGTGATTATAGAGAATAACCAATCAGGATTTAGTGACTTCTCCGTATTAAATAACAAACATTGATCAAATTCACAGCTTGCTTTTAAAATTGCCGATCAAAATATTTTCCCATTTTCAAACCCTGTCGTTGGATTTTTGAAAATTTTAACACGCTTTTTTTTTAATTTAAATCATATTTTATAATCAAAAGCAGATTTTTGAGATTATTCATTTTATTATTGAAAAAGCTTAGAAGCTGAAGCTTTCCAGTATCTTCATGGAAAAAGACCTAGATGTATATATCTTTGATAAACTGTGATATAATTTTATGTACAATAAAATTATGAAGATTTAAATAAACGTGAATAGAAAATATCTGGAATGTCAAAATAACACTAGTAAAAATTCATTATCTGAATGATGCATGTTCATTGGCAGCCATAATATGCTATGTATAATTTGTGATTTTAAATATTGTTAAAACTTCAGGCTTCCCTTTCTAGTAACTTTTCCTTTGGTCTAAAAAAATCAGTTCTGTTATAGGGTTTTAAAAACAAAATCGTTTTTTTTGTAAAGTGAAATAACTTTGATTTATTTTGATCAGTTGTTGAGCATAATTTTAAGTATGAAAGTCAGTACATGTTTGTTTTAGAACTTGAAAGAAGCTTTTCATAGCTGATCTGAATGAATAATCTGGATGCCACCCATATGACAAAAAGTAGGACATTCAGAGCACAAACATGATATCATGTACTTTATAGCTGGAGGAACATTATTAAAGTGTCTTAACATTTTCTGATAATGTTAGTATAGTTCTTAAACATTTTTAATATTTTAGTACACTGTTGTCAGATACAATCCTGCTGGTGGTTACTTGTAAGAGGGAGCTTCCTGTTGCCTTGGTGCTTTCTGAGCTAAAGAGAAACAAGAAGCTGATATGTTTGGGATGTCATTGTATTATCCTGTGAGTGTCCTGTGTTTGTCCTATGATTTTTTTGTTTGTTGCCAATGGTGTCAGTGGTGGTTTTCATCACCCATTGGGCTGGCATGCTGTCATGTGAGTGAAATAACCTTGAGTACGGCTTTAAACCCCAATCAAACAAACAAACAAACATACAATTCTTGAACAGATTATCATATCTTCGTTATAACATGTTTACTAAAGTGATATCAAATAAATTCATCACCAGTATCAGTTACATTCTTAATAAAAATGTGAATATCTTTATATTTATGGACCAGTCAATAATTCAAAACAAAATGTATTTTGTCTCAAATAACAACATGGCCTGACATGCTTCTGATCTAGCTGTGTTTTCACACCACGTGACACCAGTAAGAATATACTAAGTAAGCGTTCATATGATTATACCTGTTTCAGATGGTTCTCTCACGTAGACACAGTCATTACAGCTTTTTGACTAAACAGTTCTCATCATTTTATGATGAAATGTTCTGCCAGATATGAATTTAAGGCACTGTTTCTCTAAAAAATTATTCCTGCTTCCTGATTTTTTTATGTATTAAACAGCACAATTACTGGCTGATTTTTTTACGAATTCAATAAAATTTCCATCAACCCGCAGAAACAAGTCTGTCTGTTAATGTCCCCAATTATTTGTATGCATTTTAAGAATAAATTATTGCGTAACTAATAATTGGTACACGTAACTGTCTGTCATAGGGACACATCCAGGCTATGTCTTACTGTGGTCTCTTCTCATGCTTTATGTGTCAAATACGGTCAAGTCATTTTTATTAATACATAGACTTTTTGATGTCCCACCTGAGGCTGTGTCCTTGGAGGTAAATGGTGTCCGTCAGCTGACCATCCTTCAATGGACCCTGCCAAACGTCAAGTTTTGAGGACTTCAGTTATATAAGGGAGTCCCACGACTATGCAGGGGTGTTTCTTTTAGAAGGTTTCTTAACCTCTCCTCTAAGTTTTCTACATTTTAATTAAAGCAGTTTAGAAAATGAATACAATCTCTGAACATAAACAATGAAAGTGAATGTAATCTGTAAACAATGAAAGTGAATACAATCTGTGAACATTGAATGAAAGTGAATATGCTTTTTATAGTTGGGTGACAGTAGGCCACTGGCAGTTTTCAAGTATTGTTAACAGTCTTACAATAACATATTAATGATGTAAATATGCATACTATCTCACACGATAACACATGATAAAATGCTTTTTTTTCTGGCTATTCAGTACACAAGTTCAGATTATTTTTGTTGTGTGTTTGTACATGCCTTAAACATGTTTGTTGTGATATCATTATGCCTCATTTCAGATGCAGTTTAGCGAACTGTTTTGTATGGTCTTTATATATACTAGACGACAATATTATTATAAGAAAAGGTTTATGGGCTGTGACCTAGATGTATGTATTAATAAGAATTTACCGATCATGACATGTTATGATTTAATATAATGGAGACTACTTGTTCACAGTTATGTTTTGTTACTTATTGTGTTCCCTAACAGAGACCTCTTTATCTGGCTATGGTATATGGATCACTGGTTGAAAGAACACGGGCTGTGGTGTTCCTTACTTGATGAGCTTGTCTTCATTGCTGACAATTCTAACTATAAGCAGGAAAGAGAAGCAGTGAACTGTATCACATTTTGATTATTATGCTGTATGATGCGTGTTGTCTGCGTATACAATATGTATGAAATTTGCCTAAAACCAAAATAAGATATTATAATCTCCGGTTTTTATATATGTTAGATTTATTTCTGTGTTTTATATTGATTAAACTAACGAGGTTTAGGATCTGTAATAAGAAACTCCTGAGTGGTTCCATGTATAGACTCTTGCAATGCAAATATTAGACTTTTAGACAATTATCCTAACAAGTTTATCTACAGTCTTTGGGGGAAGTACACTGTTCATTTCACACTTTAATATTGCAAGATGTTTTGGGTTCTAGGATTATTCTTATATAGTTGATATTATTTGTTGCTTATGACATTGTTGCCCAGGGTTTCTTTCCTTATTTCATGGAGCTTACAGCCTGTCTTATAATACCTGTGTTACCTATGAGGCTAATCTGCTTTACTCTTAAAGAGTGTAATCACCTTCATTATGCAGGCCTGTGTTCTTGGGGAAAACGGACCGAACTGGGTCTTCCAATGGTTATGCAAAGTTATTTGAGGAGAACATATCTATAGGTTTCCCAAATTGTTTGCAGTGTTTGTCTTAATTTGGATTTTGCTACTGATTTTTACCAATTTTGTCAATCAGATAATCAGTGAAGTTTGTACTGTAAAGCTTATGTTTTTAAAAATCAACAAAGCAGCGGAAAATGTAAGGTTATTTCACAAAATTTTAGAGGACCGATTTTAAAGTTCTGCTGGAATAGATTACAGCAAAGGCCTACGGCATAAGTCTGAACATAAACCTAAAAAAATCATTATGGTAACCTGATGATCATTTGTAAAGTTGTTTGGGAGTGACAACCATCCGCAAAGTGTGGGAGTGATATTATTATGGGAGATGAATGAGAATTATTTATGTTTTCTGCGTTGTCTGGAGGCCATCATGGGCTAGTCTTCTTTATCATGCGATAAGTGTCTAATGTGACTATGTGTCAGTACTTATCAAAATGGCTTTCAAAGATTAATTGCAAAGAAAAAAGAAAACCCCAAAATAACCACCCCAAAACAAATAGTCTACTTGAAATTTTGGGTGGTCTTTTCTGGATTGTTTTCTGTCTGTTACTAACTAGAACCATATGGGGGATGCTGTTAACATTGTGGGGACACTCTTAAAATGAAGACACATTGTGGTTGTCTGTCTTCCCTGGATGGCTTTAAAAGGGCTTCTGGGTCCCATCAAATGTAGAGGTCACTGAAAACATCGTTATTCAACAGCTCAAAACTGGAATTAAACAGGTTATTTTGAATGCCATAACAGTTTATTAAAACAAATCTGTTCTTCTTTTGAGTCCTTTTTTTAAAAATCAAATGTAACATAAAATTGATTGATTCACTGATTTATAAGGAATTGACACTGTGCTCTTATTTGATTTTCACATAATATAGAGGGGTAGCTGCAACAAAGAAGACCAACAAAACACACTTGAAATAGGAAGCATTCTGTAATAAGAAGCATTCTGTAATAGGAAGCATTCTGTAATAAGAAGCACTCTGTAATAAGAAACATTCTGTAATAAGAAGCATTCTGTAATAAGAAGCATTCTGTAATAAGAAGCACTCTGTAATAAGAAGCATTCTGTAATAAGAAGCACTTTTTAAGTGAAAGTCCTGAAGAGTATTTTTGATCCGATTCCATGGTTGTTTAGACGGTTTGAATATACGTTAGCTGTGATATTGGTACATGTAGTTTTAATAGCAAGAATGAAGCTGGTTTCCTGTGGTTGTCTGTCTGTATTACACATTGTTAATCTGATTGTAACAGTAATGCTCCATGTCTGGAAACAGGAAGCCAATAAAATATGTACTCGGCAGGAGGTTTCTGGTTTGCTAGTTTTTATGGCCATGTTTTATTACCACCTAAGTCATTGTGTTTGTCTGAAGCATTTGGTAGAGGGTATAGATATAATTCCCACCTTTTACACACCTATATTAGGGTTATTTTTCTTCAAAGACTTTGATATTGTTATTATACATGTATCAATACACAATGAGATAATATTAAGAGTTATTGCTGACTGTTTGATAAGCCTGAACCTTTATTTAATTATAAAAGTGTATAGTACATGTAGCATAAACAGTCGGGATCTTGTCTACATTTTGGTAAAGTCTGGTCACTGTTCTTTTGCTGAAACAATAAATAAATTATCTGCCCTGGGGAAATATATAGACTACATATTGATGTAAGTGTGTGCAATAGTAGTTCTATAATGTGCACTTTCTGCCAATGGACAGAAAGATATGTGCATGTGGAATGTATATTTTATTGGTTTGGAAGCCGAGGAAGAATAACGATGTGGTCCTATCTCAGTATTCTACATGTAGTAAAATCCAGCTGAGGATGGCCTTAATGGTAGGTGTGAAAGTGTGTCTTCAATTAGCCAGAGTGGAGGAGTTGCAGAAAGAAAGACCGTGTCCTCTGGGGTTTGCTCAATGATGGCAGACCAGCAGTGACACTAACACCTAACCTTGTCTGTCTCTGAACAGTGTGTTATACAAGTTAAAATAAACATACAAAAAGTCAAAAATCAAAAATGCAATGAATATCTACAAAACATGGCAAACATATCATTTGATAATCAATTATTTAAGATTGTGAATTCCAGAAAAAGCACAGTGTTACTACATTTCATGCTGAAAATTTTAATTTTACTCCCATTGACATTACATGAAAGTAATAAAATATTTGTCAAGATAAGGAATATGCATAATGAAAGAGGAATTATTAACCTTGAAGTTTTCAGTGTTTGAATTATTGAATGCTGTTGGGGGCCTTGGAGCATTCATTTGTGAAGGGTATACTCTCTCTTTTGAAGGAAGGTCATGATTAAATAGCACAGTTATTCATCATGTCAAGGAAAAGATGTCATGATAAAGCACATATGTCTCCTCTCTCCCAGCACCCTTTATCCTTGGGGGTTGAAGGAAGCTTCTTGTTGCCCTGGTGCTCTCATAGCTAATGGGCAACCGCAACATCTGCAAGTGCGTCTGTTCTGGCATCCTTGTTTGGTCTTTTGTCAAAGCCATAACTTTTCTTTGAGATGCCAAAGGTTCCTGTCTTCATCCATTGGGCTTGACAGTCTGTGAGTGAAATAACATTAAGTATGCCTAAAACCCGAACAAACAACCCCCCTCCCGAGTCCCCAAAAAAAAAAAAACAAAACAAAAAAAAGCTGTCCCACCCCTTTTCCCCACCCATGTTGATGTTTGTGTCCATTATGTGTTCTCATTGATTACCTTTGGTAGAACTGTTATATCTCTACAGATGGTATTTGATTCTATTTACAATGTAGATCATAAAGTGTGCACTATGCCACTGAGGTACATGTATTCAAATTTGTTAAATCAGACCGTTAAAAAGAGTCCAGGTTATGAATATTTTTGCTTTCAAGTTTAAGTTATTTTACTTGCCAGTTGGTCTTTAGGCAGCCAGACCAGACCCCTATCCATCTCCCTCTGCCTCTTAATGTTTCTGTTTGGACTATCTTCTAAACATCTGCTGGCTAAACTGTAAATATTATCCTGGAATCAAAGCCCTAACATTAATCTGCTTTTATCCACCCTGGTTTATGTCTGACTGCAAAAACTTTCTTCTATAGCTTCACCCCCACTACTCCAAAAAACTACCACAAGAAATCAGGACTGTCTAAAGAATATTTAAAAAGATCGATTTTAATGGCAAGTTAACTTTTATATTTTGTGTAAAATATTCTAACTACTTCTTTTCGAGATAGAGTGATAGTAAAACATTTTAAAATAAGTTTAATCATGGATTGTTTAGTGTTTTGCAGATAATAAAATAACCTTCTGGGCTTGTTGTTAGACTGCTATAAAAATTAGTCCAATTAAAAGCGTGAATGTATGATTGAAAATGTGTATAGGAGACAATTTAATTTAAGATGGATAACCAAACTCTAATTAGACATTAAGTGAATCCTATTCAAATATTTTTTAAAATTTATTGAGTAATGATTTCAGAACCACCACACAAGCTTAGCAAGTGACTTGAGATACCAGCAAGCTTTCTTCTTATTGATTCAACTTATATCCTCTAATGTTTATAGTAGAAAACAGATTGGATCAAATGTCATTTAAATATTATGCCTTTTATTAATATATAATTTATAAAGAACAAGTGTGTATAAATGTTTGCCAAAGTTAAACGTATTAAATGGCCTTAATTTATCAAACAAATTGTAATAAATTTCTTTTTAAGTAGTTACATATCCAAATAAATTCTTCAAATATTTCAGAAACTCGTTGTTTATAAATATGTGCTATTTGAAATGTGTCAAATAATGTTTTATTTTTTTTAAGAGAAAGATGAATTGGCTTAAAATACGCCCAAATCGCTATGTAAAATTCTGTCATTTTTATTTTGTCGACTCCATATTTGGTATATAACCTGGCTTTTGTCCCTTGTATTTTTAGTGGTAGTTGTGAAAAGATTATTAAAGTTTTGCCCATTATAAATCCCCAAAGAACTTGTCACTTTTGGTGCTCAATAATCCAAATATAAGTGTGACATTTTATTTAACAAGACTGTGCTTTAAAAAAGAAACCATTTATTGCCTGTTTTGATTTAAATGTATTGATTTTTTCTTAGAGTAATAAATATTTACTGATAAGTAAGTTTACTTATTGTATGTGGCCGATGGGAGTTTAATTTCAAATGTTATATCAGTTTCTGGGTATATTTAAATCTGTTGATAGATTTTCTAAGATGTTTTGAGATGTTTTTTGTTTGTTTCTTTGAAGAACCTGATATTGGCAGATGACCTAACCTGAGGGATTTTAAAATAGCAAAGTTTGAATAATTAATGGTTGCTGTTCTTGAAGGATGAAATTAGATGTTGTAAAACTGCTCTCAACTCTGTAACGATTATCAGTTAATTGACGGACATAAATAGCTCTGTGCGTCTCTGTTTAATTGCAGTACACGACAGAGAGTGGGGTTTTATTTTAAATCCTTCCTGTCGTGTATGTGCATTTGTTGTTCCATTTTCCTCAAAACATCCTGTTTTAATTCTCACAAGCACATACAATCTGTGTTATAGCAAGGCAGCGCAATTTCACTTCTCGTAAGTGAATTTTAGTATTGCCAACTGAGAGAAACTTTCTTTGGCCAATGGAAATTCCTACGTGTTTAGACATTTTCCTCTTGGATTCTGTTTAATCACACAAACCTTGATGGAACGATATTTCATTTAATCTAATTATTTGTGACATGCTACCAGATGATAAAATGTTTAAATGGAAATGTGGGGTTCTATATTTGTATATAATGATTTTGGCAGTAAAGTTTACCTTTAATAAATACAGCATTAAACACAGAGCTATCAAATGAGATATAAATCAATCTTATATCTTAAAGATAAGGAGTAAAAATCTAAGAAACAGTAAAACTTGGAAATAAGAGATTAAATTCATGCAGTTACATGTATATGGGTTTTGTATAAGTGTTAAAGTGGAGTGTATTGACATGCACTAATTCATCATTAGTAATAGATTCATCAGAAATCAAGACAATGACTGAATAATTAAGTATAAGTAGAAAGAACATCTATTTTCACATCAAGATAATGTAGTAATTTCACAAGGGATGTGACCAATTCATTTGAATTTATGCTTCTTGCATCAACTTTGCAAACAGCCCACACCCTGAATTCTGTGCATGTAAGTTATGTATGTTACAAGTATATTGCAATGAACCTCATAAATTTGTTGGCAGATATAAATTTCAGTTTTCGTGTACATCTGATTTTGATATATGCTGTTCTTCATTATGCATATCCTCCAATACGTTTGACATGTACCAGGTGAACATTCAATAATTTGAGGTATTTGCGTTTGTCGAGGTCTTGGTGTTACTATTGATAGGTTGTATGGTTCTTTGTGGATGAACCTTGGCCAGTGGAGGCTTCCTGAAGTGGCAAGTTTTTATTTTGCAGCCTTCTGGCTAAGGGCAGTTTGTTTGAAGAGTAGCAATGCTGTCTTTACTTGACATTAAGGCATGGCGTAAAACACCAATCATTCAATCAATTTATTTTGCACCCATTTATAAATGATTGATCCAAGTTAATAAAATTAAAACAAAAAATTTGATCATTCAAGGTTTTAGCCTTATATTGATATTCTTAAATTCATTTCAGTATGAGTAAGTTCAATCTTTTCATAACATTATGTGAGGCTCCTGCAAATACATGAAATTGACATCAAGGACATGCAGCATTTATTATCTGTATCGTAGAATATCTGATGTTGTACATTTGATGTTGCATATTAATTGTGTGGATGTTGAGAGCTAGTTCCTGTGCGGCCGTACCTCTGGGGCCGTCTGAGCTGTGTTTTAAAAAGCTAGTCACATAAAGCTTTCTATTCATTTCTTGCACTGACACTATTTTCCAGCATGTGGCACAATTTGTGATTTTCTTGTATATATCGTCATCGAGGCCTGATCCAGGTCAGAAGTTTGACCATCTTCATTAACTATCCCCCTATCGCTATAAGTCTGATGAAAGTCAGGATCATTGCGAATGGATAGATTGAACATTTTTAATGAGTCCAATAACCATTAATGCAGCTTTTACTCCCAATAATTAGACATATGTTTTATACAGCATCAAGGGCGTGTAAATTCTTGCCACAATCATTCCATAACAGGCACCTCGATTGCTCTTGCTGTGACAGGGTTCAGACAGTCTTGGACTCTCCTAGACATTCCTAGAAAAGTGAAATTAAATTTCCAGTCCTGGAATTTCCTGGAAAAACAATTTTTGCTTCTTGAAAATGAAAACTCTTGAAATTTCAGTACAAGTGTTCACATAATATATTGAAGAGTTTCATAAAAAAATTATTACCATATTGATTTATAGATGCGAAAAGATTACCTTAAATTGTGATTGGTTCAAAGTTTCCTTCAAAACTCTACAAATGATGCTCGGCATGTCCTTTTTGCTCGTTTTGAGACCTTTACCTTTTTTGACGAATATAGAAAATAAAAGTCATTCCTTCAATTTTGACAATAGAAACTTTCTGGTGACAAAAATCTTATCATTGAAAACTTCTGCAAAAGTCCTGGTATGCATGAACCCTGTTTGAACTTTCATTGCTACAAACCTCTCATGCCATGAACCTTCCAAGTCATGGACCTTCCATGCCTTGAACCCTCCAAGTCATGGATCTTCCATGTCCAGAACCTTCCAAGTCATGAAACTTCCATAACCAGATTCTTCCAAGTCATGGACCTTCCATGCCTTGAACCCTCCAAGTCATGGATCTTCCATGTCCACAACCTTCCAAGTCATGAAACTTCCATAACCAGAATCTTCCAAGTCATGGACCTTCCATGCCTTGAAACCTCCAAGTCATGGATCTTCCATGTCCAGAACCTTCCAAGTCATGAAACTTCCATAACCAGAATCTTCCAAGTCATGGACCTTCCATAACCAGAACCTTCGAAGTCATGGACCTTCCATGCCCAGAACCTTCCAAGTCATGAACCTTACATAACCAGAACCTTCCAAGTCATGGACCTTCCATAACCAGAACCTTCCAAGTCATGGACCTTCCATGCCCAGAACCTTCCAAGTCATGGACCTTCCATACCCAGAACCTTCCATGCTTTGAACCCTCAATGCCCTGAAATTTTAATGTACATGTACTATATAAACTATCCATTCCTTGAATCTGCCCTGCCACAAACCTTCCCTGCCATGAACCTTCCCTGCCATGAATTTTTTATGCCGTAAACCTTGAATGTCATTTATGTCATCGAGCTTGACTCAGTTCTCAGTATGACCTAAGCAGTTAACTGTCAAGCTATTAAAGTAATTATATGCAAAGCTGATCAATGTAATCCTTACTCTTCAATATTGGGGAAAATAATGGTGAACAATGTTAACTAAATTGGTTTAGAAAACCTTCCCTGCCATGAAGATTCCATGCATTGAACCTTTCTTGTATCAAACCTTCTTTGCCATACGGCCTGCGGCCGTGGCTTAGTAGTTAGCGAGTGGGCATATACTAATTCTACTTCAATGTACTGTTCATAGGATGAGTCTATCTGTCGACCCTCGGGTATATGAGTGAGCCACACGATGTGGCTCCCGCATTCGCAGGGCTGTTTTTTACGAGGTTTCTTCTTGGTTTTCCACCGTAATTAGGCCTGGAGCAGTGTGAAGTGGACAATCCGTCATATAAGTGAAATACCCTTGAGTACGACATTTAACCCCAATCAAAGAAACACAAACAAATCTTTGCCATCCTTCCATACCTTTAACCATCTATGCCTTGAACCGTCCCTGTCATTCTTTAACGCCAAAATCCTTCCCTGCCATTATTTCATGCCATGAACCTTCCCTGCCATTCTTTTATGCCATGAACTGTCCCTGCCATTCTTCCATGCCATGAACCTTCCCTGCCATTCTTTCATGCCATGAACCTTCCCTGCCATTATTTCATGCCATGAACCTTCCCTGCCATCTTTTCATGCCAAGAACCTTCCCTGCCATCTTTTCATGCCATGAACCTTCCCTGCCATCTTTTCATGCTAAGAACCTTCCCTGCCAGCTTCTCATGCGAAGAACCTTCCTTGCCATCTTTTCATGAGAAGAACCTTCCTTGCCATCTTTTCATGCCATGAACCTTCCCTGCCATCTTTTCATGCCAAAAACCTTCCCTGCCAGCTTTTCATGCGAAGAACCTTCCTTGCCATCTTTTCATGCGAAGAACCTTCCTTGCCATCTTTTCATGCGAAGAACCTTCCTTGCCATCTTTTCATGAGAAGAACCTTCCTTGCCATCTTTTCATGCGAAGAACCTTCCCTGCCATCTTTTAATGCGAAGAACCTTCCTTGCCATCTTTTCATGGGAAGAACCTTCCCTGCCATCTTTTCATGCGAAGAACCTTCCCTGCCATCTTTTCATGCGAAGAACTTTTCTTGGATTGAGAACTGTAGTCATGGTTCAGTGGTTAGCATGTCTACTAGAGTACAACTTTGAACCCAATCAAACAAAAAAAATCCATGCATTGAACCTTCCATGCAATTATCTAGGGGTGTAATGATATGCAATACATCGTTGTATCGCAATATTTTTCCTGACGATACGATACGATATTATATAGCCCTGTATTGTGATACCACATAATTGTGTCACAGTTTGAATCCTGGTGGAGGCATTCAAAATTTATATTTATTTGAATCCTCTTATGACTCAATTTCACAGAACAATTAATAAACCAAACAAACCAACCAAGCAGTTTAAATTTGCCAATAACTGGGAAATTTTAATGCAAAGAATCCTGAATCAAGAAAATGCAGTATCAAGATATGTATTGAATCGTGAGGTCTATATCGAGATATGATTACGTATTGAATCGTGAGGTCTATATCGAGATAGGATTACGTATTGAATTGTGAGGTCTATATCGAGAAAGGATTACGTATTGAATCGTGAGGTCTATATCGAGATAGGATTACGTATTGAATCGTGAGGTCTATATCGAGATAGGATTATGTATTGAATCGTGACGGGAGTGTTTCGTTACACCCCTTCCATGATCCTTCCTTGCCATTGTCCCATGCCTTAAACTGTTAGACCATGAACCTTCCATATTAAAATATTTTATGATTTTTAATTAATAGTCGGTATATTAAAGTTTTTATAATTAATTTTCATGCTGAATTGTGGATAAATTCCATAAATGTGAGATAGCCAGGTGTTATTATGTGTGTAAAACTCATTAGATAGTGTAGAAAGATAGCCATGACTCACCTGTGTGAGTCAGGTAAATTAAATAGGCCGACAGGTAGAGGTGTTTGTGAACCCTTTATACCAGATACCCCTGCTCTCACTATCCCCAATACAGAGGTGCATTGAACTACTTTAAGCAATCTCAAATCCTTCGTTTGTTTGACATTTCTTTCTGTACCTGTTAACTGTAAAATCAGTATTACCCAAACCACAGATCCGTTGCGTGTAGACAGGGCATTGCGGAAGTGGTGGGCTAAGAATTCAAGGAGATTTTTGTGGAGGGGGAGGAGGAGAGAGATTTAATTTGTAGTAGGATTTTTGATATTTAAATTTAAAAGCTGATTGTGCTATTCTTGTGGGAAAATGATGTCGTATGTTGTTGAAGTGAAACAGTTACACATATTTTATATTGCTGAACATTTACCCACATTTAGGTCTGTTGTTCTAAGTTTAGTTATATATATTCTGATTGTCTATAGTTACCAGCTGCTAGTTGCCACTGTCTTGTTGGGTTGGTTTCAATTGGTTTCCTTCGCTCATTACATGCATTGATATGAGTGAAATGAAATCTACCGCCCAGTGGTTCGGAGGACAGCGGTTGGGAGGGAGCTTTATGTTGCCCTGGTGATCTCAGAGCTAAGGTGTTATCAGAAGGCAATCCTCTGCATCTTTGTTTTTTGTGCCTTGTGATTATCCTACCTTGCCTTTGTTTCTTGTCAACGGCCTCCGGTTAACATTATCCAATGGGCTGGCACATGAGTGAAGTAACCTTAAGTATTATGTTTAACCCCAATCGCAGAAACAGGTTCTGAATAATGAAAATGTTATATTATTCTTTTCTCTACTATCATCCTTTTATCAGTAAATGTACTCCTTTGTGGAACACAGCCACTTATCACATAATAATAATAATAATAATAATAAACTTTATTTTCTGAGGGTCAATATCAGAATACAACTCGGTCAACAGATTGCTG
>JAQQZZ010014632.1:0-11410 GCA_030265115.1 Mopalia vespertina | reverse complement strand
ACGTGTCTCATAAGGTCACGTGACTAGGAACACAAGGAAACATGCTTTATCCTTGATGTATGCTCACACGAACTGCACGCTGCACGTCAGAGTTGCTGTGTGTCATGATGTCTTTAACAACGCATTTACCTCTCTTTAGTCTTATATTAAGTTTCAAGAAAATATTTAGAAATTTATGAGTGTGAAGTTTCTTTTTTGACTGAGTATGTATAGTTGATATGTGTTACAGGTGGTGAAGTTATTCATGGGCATTTCGATTCTAGTAATTTTTTTAGCAGAGCTTAATATCCTTGCCAGACTTTTGTTTTCTATTTAGTAACTTCTACCAGGCCTGTGCTGTTGGGGAGAATGGACAGAACAGGGTTTCCCCATGGTTATGCAAACTTAATTAAGGAGAACCGATTTATAAGTTTCCCAAATTGTTTGCAGTCTTTGTCTAAATTTGCATTTTGCCACTGATTTTGACAAATTTTGTCATCTAATTATCAATGAAGATTGTATTTTAATTTTATTTTTCACAATGGCAAATTTATGTTTTTAACAAATCAGCAAACCAGGTGAAAATGCAAATGTTAGGTTATCTCACAATATTTTAGAGGACTGATTTTAAGGTTCTGCCACATTTAACTCAGTTGCTGTTGTGTGGTCAAAGCTTCAGTGTAAAAGCCTATTATAAACGGGTACTATATTTTTTTGTCGTACGACATTTTGTGAAAGTGGCTCCTGTCCTTCGTGGTTCATATCTCTGTTGTATTTGTCTTATAGTTATTTAAAAGATGTTTCTTTGCATCCAGAAATTTTTACCTAAAGCATACATCAAACCTGTGTAACTTTTCCAAAATTGACTTTACCTGCATCTTACCTGGAAAATCGCTCTGGATATATATGAATTTTAAGGTTTATTTGTGTTAAGGATAAACTTCATTACTGTTGGACTAGTAAAATATTTTATACCTAGCTAATTTATACATTGCTTTATCTTTTCAGCCTTAGAAAGACGGCTTCTGTATTATTTGAACATGAAGTAGCACTGATGAAGAAATTAAATTCTGTTGTGGTTACAGGTGACCAGGAAAGGTTAATATATTCTGATAAAACTTGGTCTAGTCTAGTTAGCACACTTATCTAAATGGCTAATCCAAGATGATAAAATGGTTCAGCTTAAACTATGAATATTTCCAGGAATTGATAGAAGTCAAGTCTACAGGCTTCTAAAATTTCAACAATGTTTTGACTGATGGGAAATTTGGGTAAATCAGAACTATCCACAGATAAATTAATTTGACTGTTTAATCATGGAAACTGTAGATATGGAGATAACTGTGGAGTAGACGATCAGCATTTAGATCCTCTTATTTTTATTGTAGTAAAAGAAAATGTTTCTTTGTGATAAAAAGGTGTGCGGTCAAAATGTTTTTATAACATGACTGAATGTATATTTTACTGGCTCTAATAAAGTATTTATTGTCTCTCTCTGTGTCTGTATCTTTTTTTTTCCAGAAAGGACAGAAAGAATATACTACAGCATTACATAACCATTTGGGAAGATTATAAGGCTAAATATGATTCTTTTCCTCTTGCTCAAACGTACAAAGAGAAAAAACAACAACTCAAGGAGGCCTGTGCTAAGCTGCAAAATACTTCCCAAGAAATTCAAAAGCTGAAAAATGATATATTAGCTGTGAAAGGTATATTATGTATATTTCCCTAAAGTATTAACATTGGCACTTATAAAACATTATGAATTATCTCCCTTTCTACATAATGTATCAGATACCAGTTTAGTGTTCAGTGCCGTCTTTGTTTTGAATGGTCTGATTGCCTGTTTGCCAGTGAAGATGATGGTGATTCCCATCACCCATTGGCCTGGCATGCCGTCCTCTATAAACAAATTTTATAAGTATATATTTAAATGACGTGTTTAAGAGGCGTTTAAAAGTTGATGCACTAAACATAACACAAGGCTTTATGGATTACAACTTCTGGTTTATTAAGGGTGCAACATTTCCATGCCTATTCAGACATCGTTTTCAAGCATATAATAGCATATATGCTTGAGAACGATGTCTGAATAAACCAGAAGTTGTAATCCATAAAGTCTTGTGTTATGTTTAAATTTATATGGTTTCCTTCATCCATGGCTCTGGGTGGAATAACTTGAAGTATGAAGAAAATGTGACCTTACTAAACTTTAATACTTAATGAAATATATTTTTACATAACATAGGTCAGAGTATTGTTTTTTCTTTCTTTGTTAATATTTTACCATTGTTTTGAATTAAACTGAAATGTTGTTATAACTGATTAAATTGTGTATCATTTTGAACTGATGATATACAGTATTTTCTGTTCATGAAAAACACTGTCTTAGACCAGTGATGGATTCTTCAAAGCATTTTCTGTTTATTGTTGTCAAAGTATTTGATGCTTTGTTATTAATGATGTGTATTCATTTGTACTGTAATAACTGTAAAATATTGCCCTGCAGGAACTGATATCAGTGTGTATGATTTGAAGAAATTTGTTGTCTCTCTGTATCCTTTTACATGTTGCTGTTATATCAAACTAGTTCGAAGTCCGGTTGTTACAGGTAGGTGGTTGGAGTGACCTTCCTTTTATCTGCGGCCGTGGCTTAGTGGTTAATGTGTACGCCTACTAATCCTACTTCGATGTATTGTTCATGGGATTGAGCCCATTTGTCAACCATCAGGTATATGAATGAGTCACACAATGTGACTCTAGCAATTGCAGGGGTGGTTTTGATGAGATTTCCACCTGGTTTTCCATCATGTTTAAGCAAGGAACAGTGTGAAAAGAATAATCCATCGTCATGTAAGTGAAATACTCTTGAGTAGGACGTTTAACCCAATCAAACAAACACACCTTTTATCCTGGTGATCTGTTATAGAATCTTTGTCTTGTGTCTTTTAATTTTCATATTGTATTTGTTTGTTGCCAGTGTTGTCATGGGTAGTTTCCTTTACCCATTAAGCTAGCATACCATAATATTAGTGGAATAATCTTAAGAATATTTTAAAAACCCAAATCCATCAAATAAACCATTAGCAGATCATAACAGTTGCAGCTACAGAATTTTATACATATTTCAGAAATTGATATTGATTATGTCCTGAAATTTAATAAAAGTTTTTTAGGGTGGTCTTTTGATTTGAGGAATCCCCCCATCTCAAATCACAAGTGGTCTCTTGCTATGATATTATATCCTCTGATGGAATTTATTTATTTATAATGTTGCTTTACTATGTAATGTTAATGTACATCAATAGAAACATTGAAACAGTAAGATTGTCTAACCTTAATGTAAGCAAAGGGCTGGGGTTAAAGTTGAAACACAGAACAACAAATTGAAGATATCAGCCATGCTGGAAGAAAAGAAACATTTAGAAATGACACTGAAGGAAATCCATGTTAGGAAAGCAAGGGTGGCTGAGGAAGAGGAGAAGAAGAATAAAGCACTGGACGAACAGGTTAAAGAAATAAATAATTGGTCTATTTTGTGTTTAATTGAACTATTCTTTTAAAGGTTGACCACTTTACACCCCTCAGTCAACCTGTCTGCTGCAAACAAATAGAGAGTATGCTGTTATGTGAGTGAAATAACTTTAAGTACGGCGTTAAACCTCAATCAAACAAACAAGCAAACAAATAGAAGGATAAATAGTCTAGGTAACAGGCATTTACTTCTCCTCTGATAGAAGAGTAAAACTGTGACAGCTCCCAAGTGGATAGCAATAACATAATTTTTGTGTCGTTTAAAAAGAGAATGTTAACAGTATTTTCATTATTTTTGACTTACAGATTAATTTGATAAAATTCTAGTAAAAATTACGTCTGTTATTAAGACCTGCCCTGGAATCTCACCCATGGTCTTCCGGGCAGGTCTTAACCTGCACAATTTTCTAGAATCTGTTCAAACTAAGAAACTGTTACCCTAATGAATTGAAATACAGGTTTCTTCCTCGTCACAAATATAACATACATGTAGGTGCTGAAATGTAGATGTTATTTCAGTTCTACAGTCCAAACTGTAATAATGTTTTGTTTAGTCAATATTTTTCTACAATACCAGTCAGTCTTACCTGTGCAATCTAAAGTATGCTATCTAATTCCCTGATATGTCTTCTTGAATGTATGCACCCTATTAATAAGAAGATTTATCATATACCTATGAGTCTCACCACACAGAGACAGAGGCATCGTATATTTATCTGTATCAGATTGAACTGAATTGAACTATGTTTTCTCGCATGTTTGTCTGGGGTGTGTAATTTTATGGAACAAATTCACGTGCTCTGCCAGCTCAGTCACTGGGGTTTCCCTCTGCACAGTAATATGATTCTAATGAAAACAAACATTCTTCTTTAAATTTTATTTTCAAACAATCTAATTGTGTTTTTGAATACTTAAATCATAAAATCATGCTTGTAGTTTTATAGGTTTGAAATAGGGAAAAACAGCCTGTTTTATTATATGATTTCACAATTAAACATTGGATTATTTTAAATCTCAGACTTTATAGTATATAAGTAGTACTTTGCCTCTGTCAAGCAATCCTTGCTGAAAGTTTGTCAAATTTGTCCCCAAAATCAAACTTTTCAAGAAACTATAACAAAAAACAGATTGTATGTAAAGTTTGTGTTATGTGTCGTATCAACTCTCCTTGTCTCAGGTCGGACTGCACATGATACATCGTCACGTATCAGGCACTGTACATATAATCTCTATATATAAGCGTTATATTGTTAAATGCTGGTATTTGTCTTCAGAGACAGAAAGAGTTGTTAGAAGAGACTAAGCAAACAGAAACCCCTGTGAATCGAGAGATTGTCCCTGAAATTGAAGATCACAGAGAGACACATAACATCAACATTCAAAAGAGTGCTACAAAACCTAACTCTATGACAGGAAGTCAGATGCCCTCTCCAGCAACTCAACCAAGACCAGTATCAAATGTTGTGACATGTCGTAATCAAGATATGTCCACATTAGCTCAGTAAGTCAAAGATCACTTCATTATCGGGCTCAAACAAGTGTTTCGAGTGTCTTTATTATTTCTTTACTTAGCTTTGGAGGAACATTCATTTTCCGATGGAGAAAACAGTTCACAATTTATAGTGATGAAAGTGTGGTTATTTACTATTGGACTGATAACTGTGGGAAGGATTTGTACAAGAGTACAAATCAGAAGATGCCTCTGTTGCTATAATGTTTTCAGAGTTAAGGAGCAGCTAAAATCAATCAGTCTCTAAATGTTCATGCTTTGTCGTACAATACACAATGTGTTATGTCCTTCAGTTTATCTTGTCACGTTTTTTGTCAGGAATACGTTTGGTGTTTTCGTTTCTCTATTTATTGGACATTTCTCAAATGACTGAAATAACTGTGTTTTCTTTCCTTATACAGTATGTGTTGCAGTGAACAAGGTCCTGCATTGTCCAATCAGCAGCAGTCAGTGACCAAGATGAGACAAATTCCTTCTCAGCCCATTGTTAGAAGTGTACCAGAAGCTGTTCATCCTGTCAACAGACCCCAAACCCCCACACCGACAGCAACATCCCAGAGAAGTCAGGCAAATCAACAGGGAAGAATCACCTTGGTCAATCCAGGTAAGGCACAGTCTCATGGTGCGATTTGTAGTAACGAATTCAGGGGATCATTACTCTTATTTGTGAAGTTTTGATTGGTCGACTATTTCCTGCTTTATTATTGCCTAATCAAAATCCTGCAAGTCTTACCATGAGAATGCGCCTGTCTCTGTTCAAATGCTGGCAGGTGGGTGGTTCAAGAGAGCTTCCTGTTGTCCTGGTGTTGTCCTAAGGGGCAACAAGAAGCTGATCTGTTTGTGATGTCTTTGTGTTGCGTCTTGTGATTGTCCTGTCTTGTCCAGTTTGTTGCCAATGGTGCAGAGTTTTGTTTCCTTGACCCATCAGACTGGCTAGCTGTCCTATGAGTGGTATAACCTAAAAAGCCATTGACCACAATTTAAAAACAAAACAAATGTAAATATTTTGGTGGTTCATTTTAAATATGTTCAAATTGTTTGAGACATGGAATGTCAGATCTGGCAAGATGGATATAGTGCAAGATATTGGAAAGTGTTCCCAGTTTTTTTATTAATCTAAGTCACAGTCCATCATTGGATTTTATTCTTGGTTTTTTTTTGAGTTAATGAAAGGGTTCCATTGAAAAGAGTATCTGCAAAACAATACCCATCTGCAATTCCTGTTATTTCAGCTCCGATGAGGTATACACTTAATAGAGGGGCATCCATGCCTCAGAGGGTTCAAGTCCCGAGCTATATGATACAACAACCTGCCAATCAGAGCACCAACATATCAGGAGCATTGACGAAGCAGGTACCTTATTTTGCTATCATTTTAAATACATTGGTCGCTTATTGAGTCAGGTTTTATATTTTGGCCTTGGAATAGGGACATTGGACCCTGTACGTGAACCAACTCATAAAGCCAATCTAAATCCCATCATTGACTTGGTTAATCAAGGTATTGCCCACTTCATTTGTCTACTAACTTGCTGTAAAGTGGTTTCCTTCCTACTTAAGGCTTGTTCCCTTATATTGTGACTACAGTACAGCCTTGTTATAACTATATATCCTACATGGATGATGGCAGGACCATGCTTCAACCCTTGATCCTTCCAACATCCCTGCAGGATAGACTGATGATGAGAATAGGGTCAGAAGAGGATTTCTATGTAAAGTGTTTCTTGTCATGTTGCAAGTTGCAAGACTCTCATTATAGTCTGTGCTTTTACAAATGAATATGTACTGAACATGGAGTTAAAGGGGAAGAAAAAGTAAAAAAAAAAATAAATAATAAAGTTAGTCTGAAAACACAAGTTGTTAACAGTACATGTATTTACGAAAACTGCTGTTTATAACTTGTCATTCCAGTCCACTTCATTTTTCGTCGACTTCACTTTGTAAACATTTAAGCAGAATCTGGTCATATTTTAACATTTCTTTCATGAAGTACCTGTATAAATGAACAACTATTTAAGTGATAGTACAGTGTATTTTCCTTAGTATTTGATATAAACCTAAAATATCATTGTTTTTATTAACAGGTGTTAGCAGGCAGACAGGTAAGTCAGGGGAGACAATCAGCTGTACCTACATTCAAACATCCCAGCCAACTGGAGACTCCCATTGCTAGAGTTTCTCCACCAAGATCAAATCAAACCAACTCTCAACAAGGTCAGAGTATATACCTTCCAAGTGATCCTCAAACACAGTCAGTGCCAAATACAATGGCCCAAAGTAGGAATTCGAAAAGCCAGGTCAGTTTATAAGTTTGCGATTCACAAAACAGCCCAGTCTGGGCTTCTATACATATTTAAACAATAAGTAACTTGGATATTTCACTCATAACTGTTTTGTATTTTGAATTCTCACTTGAGATACATATCTTGCCAGGATTCTCTCCACTTTATGACTCAAAATGTCCATGGACCCTTGCTCAAGGCTAGTTGCTAATAGCAGATTAAATCATTAGTCCATGTTTACAGAAAGACTGTCAACATGGCCAGAGGGCTTCGTCTACACCAGGATTAAGTTTTACAGGTATCAGATTAAGTCAATAATCCATGATTACAGACAGAACTTCAGCATGGCTGGAGGACATCTTCTAATCCAGGATTAAGTTTTATTCGTCCTTAAATGTCTGGATCGAGGGGTTGCTGAGAGCTTTCTGTAAAATATCTCCAATGCTGTATTGATATCTATTTCTTTCATTTTTAGCAAGAAAAACTAGCACAGAACACACAATCAAGTTCCTCGACAGGCCCTTCAGCCTACTCATATTTACCACAATCTGCTAACAGACCACTACCCCAGGGTTACCCACAGTCCGGAAACAGACAGGCTCCCCCAGTGAGCACTACAAAGCTTCAACCAACACCAACATCACAATGTATGTGCATGTATACTCTTTAGGCCTTCTTCAAACTAATGTCTGTCCTGCTTATGGTCTGTCTCTAAGACAATTCAAGCTCTACATGTAGTTTGCACAAACACTATCAATCCGTGCAAACATATTCAATGTACATTTATGAATATTGGGACAGAAAACATGTCTATGTCTTCACCAATGATTCAATCCAGGGCATGTGCGTAACAGGGCTAACATTCTACGGTGATCTTTAGCAGAAACTCGCAATAGAATGGCAAGTTGAATGTTAAGGTACAAAGTTGTACTACAATCATTATGGGGTTGGCCAGCAGCTTAAAAGGGAGATAAATCTGTCACTTATATAACTGGCAGTGCCACCTATGTCATTAACCTGGGATTACAATATACCATGATATGAAGCTCTGCCTTATCCTGGCCCAATCCACATAAAATCAGGTACAAGGTTGACAAGGGGGTGAATGAAAAACTGCCTTAGAGGTTTGAGACACCAAAAGAGTCCTGATCGCCTTCTCTTCCTTCAATTGGCTGCCATTTTTTTAATCCTTGAATACAAGGTTTTTAGTCCAACATTAGATTGTTTTTTTACCCAAATGCTCTTTCTTCGAGTTATAATAATACTTTCTACGGAACTTAAGATAGTCATTTATATGTACTTAAATCTTCTTATTTCTGAAAGCAGCTGTAAAATGGAAATATTAAAGAGTGAAATCAAGTAATTTTCGTTCAACGCCACTGCCTTCTTCGCTTGCAAACCAGTATATCATCTCGCCAGTTCCTGCGCTCTTCGAGAGAGTTTGTGATTTCATCAGCAATTCAAGGTTAAAGCTTGCTGTTACATATCTCTGTATATTGTTATCCCAACCAGCATTAACTAACTATTCAATTTAATTGTGTATTTATACCATGCTATGGACATTGTTAGTCCATGGTATAGGCAACAATTTCGGTCATATGTCAAAATGAGCACATATATCTCACCTTTTTGACCTCTGACCAATCCCATTACATTATTTTGTTACTTGTCAATGACATAGGTGAAAATTTCAGTTATATGAGTAACCCTTTTTCACCACTGGCCACAAGCCCTATACTTACATAATACATGTATTTCCCACATGGACTAGTTTGTCTGTATCTTCAAAGAGAATCTTCAAACTGCAAAAAAGAGCTGGTAGAATAGCATTTAATCATCATTTATACTTAACTTAACTCAAATTATGTTCAAGCAGCTAAATTGGATCATTGGCTATGGCAGAATTATGTATCAAAAATATATATTTGTGTATAAACTTGTTAACCATAAATCTCCAAATTATCTAATTAATCTGTTTCATTATAGTCAGGTCACAACACATTCTCTAAAAATCACTAGTTGTCAAACTAAGCTGTATGTACCAAATCCAAAATACCTAGCTAAAAGACTTAGGTGTTGTGGAGCCTTTATTGCTTTCTGTTTGTACTGCCACCTTTTTTTGCTGTTTGTCACCGACACCTTTCTTGATTTTGTTTAATTATTAAGGCTTTTCTGAATTTTGTTGTATAGTGTCTATATTGTGTACTTTTCCAATGTTTCAGCTATGCTATATTTTGTTTTGTCTTTCTTGTATTTGGGTTGGGAGGGAGCTTCCTGCTGCTTTGGGGCAGTCTTGTCTTTGTTTGTTGCCAGTCGCTTTGAGGGTGGTATCCCTCACCCATTAGGCTGGCACACTGTCCTGTGGGTGTAATAAGCATGGTGTTAAGCCCTAATCATACAAACAAACAATCTTGTATTTTAAGTGAATCATATTGCCTTTTTGAGTTTTGTCATACCTTCCTTATTATTTCTTATATCATTTTGTCTTTCTAATATTTTTTTGCCTTTCTTGTATATATTTGCATTATTTTCCCTTTTTCTATTTTGTTGTATTTTTTCATCTTGTATTTCAATCTCTCCATCAAATGTCTTGAGGTTATTATCTGGTAGTAAGTGGCTGTTAAATGAAACCTGGCCATGAACATTGAAAAGTTTCTGATAATGTATTGTTTCTATGTTTTGTCTTCTAGCACAGACACAGGCACCTCCATGGCTTCCATGCACAACTCAACCTGTATCAATGAACGTTCAAACAACCACACCCAACACACCAGCCAGACAGACTACTACCCCTTCAGACACTACTATAAAAACACCAGGTAAACAAACACTCATGTCAGTGGTATTGATAAAGGTTTCACAGAAACAAACTCATTGGTTGGTCATAGTGATGTTTATTGCTTCTTATTTCACTCGAGCATGTTGGAGGGAACTTTCTTGTTCCCACATTAGAATCAACGTCCAGTTCCATAAACCGATCTTAGCTTAAGTTTAACTGAATTGTCATGGTGATCAGAAGGAAGGTGTTGTGTTGTCTTGGAAATTAAAATCAGTTTCCAAATTATTAAGATATATTCTCCGATTTGTAACTGGCCTCTATATCATTCAAATCAAAACTCTGATTTGTGTTTCTCATCATCATCAACAGAATTTCTCTCCTCAAAAAAGCTCTGCATTGTCTTAATTTACATGGAATCATAAAAAACCTAGATAAAATATTGTAAAAATCCATTTTAATTTTTCAAAAGGCTAGATAGGAAAGGGATAGATTGCCTCAAATCTGTGGTGGAACATTAAAAAAGAAAAGGACAGTTGGCCAAAGGGTTTCTTTTAGTTGCTGTTCACTGTTGGAAGTACAAAACAACCTTGGCTAATTTTTAAACACCTGTAATTTGACCTGGTGACAAAGTCTAACTTTCGGTTCTGTATGTTAATTTGAAAACTTCTTGTGGAATTCGAATCAAACTTAGTATGGGTATTCCATGTGACAAGACGTCACTTGGGATTGATTTTGGCGTGTGTCCACCTACATGTGGCGCCACCTGGTGGCAAAGTCTAAATTTGGTTTCTGTATGTTTACTTAAAAACTTCTGGTGGAATTCGCCCTCTGACTAAGGGCAGTTTGTTTGAAGAGTAGCAATACTGTCTTTACTTAGCATTGGAACATCGCCATCATATAAGTGAAATACCCTTAAACACGGTGTAAAACACCAATCAATCAATCTGGTGGAATTTGAATCAAACTTCATATGATTGTTCCATGTGACAAGACGTTGCATGGGATTAGTTTTGGTCTACGTCAGACTGCAAAGTCTAAATATCGGTTCTGTATGTTAATTTGAAACTTTCTTGTGGCGCTTGAAATCTCTTGTTGACTTTTTGCTTCAGGACATTAACATGAAACCTGCTTATGGAATTCAAATCAAACTTAGTTAGTATAAGTGTTCCATTTGACAAGATAAGTGTTCCATTTTACAAGACAGAGTTAAGATATTCCACGTGTCAAGATGTCGTATAGGATTTTGTTCGGTGTATTCTTGTCTAGACATGCTGTCACCTGGTCGATTCTATTCAAACTCGATTTTAATCTTCGATGTGGCAAGAT
>JAQQZZ010014621.1:0-11410 GCA_030265115.1 Mopalia vespertina | reverse complement strand
TACCAGACCTGTCTATGTTAGTATAACATATATAGGGTCCAATCCATATTTTTGGTATTTTTTTATTTTATTTGTTCACTTATTGTTTGTTTTTCTCGAATGTATGGGTCATCCATTTTATAAATAAGAGTGAAAAAAAAGTTATTTTGTCAAAAACGTATTTCAATTACTACCACTTACAAGCCAGTCGACCGTTGGTAAGTGAGTGCTCATGTGCGAATAAAACGCCGCGCATTGTATCTACATACCTTAGTTTCTAGACGACTGCTTGTGGGAATCGTAATCTCCAAACATCATACTGTTTTAAATTTTCAGAAGTGATCTTCCAGGTGAAATGGACGAGAACACTGAACTGATACAGCCATGTTCATCTACGCTAGGCAACTAAGCCGGGCAGCCAGATTATGAAGTCTTCTGATGTTGTCAGTTTTTATACCCACCGTTAAAACATCCATCGGTCGAACTAAGATGGTCGAGAAGCGTCACATTGTGTGCTTACACAGTTCACGGCAATGATGCGATTGTCTCGGGCAAATACTCATTAGTAACTGCAAAAGTGAATGAGATTATTAAAACCAAAGTAGTTTCGCCCCCATTGCACAACAACAATAAGTCGCAAATTAGGTTCATCGCAAATTCATTCTTTTCGCCATCATATCGCTACTTCGCACGAACGGACCGCAACATCACCGTGAAATTGGCATACAAAGTGACCCTCCTCGGCCATCATACTTCTCGGCCACAATAGCAGAACAATAGGTACAAGTCGATCTCAGAGTAAAGCTTGTTCCCTGGTGTCAAATTTTAAAAAGCCAGGTTTCCTTAAAATCCTCACAAAGCCTTAGGTGTCAAACACGGAGTTTGTGGGACAAAAAGTATCTAGTCACAAAGTATCTAGTCACAAAGTATCTATTCTCAAAGGAATATCTATTCACAAAGTATCTATTCTCATAGAAGTATCTATTCTCGAAGAAGTGTCTATTCTTCGCAAACTGCTGAAAAGCAATCGGCGTTTTGCCTCATATTTTACTTCTGTACATCGACTTGCCTATTAACCTAGCTTCACGGTGGAATGGAGGCTGGCATCAGCAGAGACTTCATATTTCTGAGCACATCGATCTACTCAAACCGGAGCGGATGACGATTTAAACAAAAAGAACATTTCAAGAACTTAAAAATAAGCGTTAAAAAACTTTTCGAATATACGCCACAGTTTAAGTGACGGTAAAGTGAGCAAAAAAACGGAATTTTAAATTTGTTTTGTGTTTTTGTTATTATTATATAACCTACCATGGTGGACTCCATCGATTTAGTTAAACTAAACTGCAATTAGATCTTCCCTCTTACCTACTTTTAAAGTAACCCACCTTGAAATAAATACCAACAAGGAGAAGAAATTACATAACGGAATTCGTATACCACATATATCTTTCTCACCTTTAAATCTATACCTACCTTTGAATTTATACGTACCTTAGAATTGATCTACCTCAGAATTTCCTCACCTTGAAATTTAGATAACAAGTTATGGCGGTGCGAAACCGCGACAAAAACTGTCTCCCCAATCGGTCGTTATTTCGTGAGCAGATTAAACACAACGAATCACAGAAAACCTAGAATTTCTACTTTAACCCTAGTGAAATACTAAAGATTGTTGGTTCAAATCGTAACAAATAATTCACTAAAATCTGCATTTATGTGCCAGTTCAATAGCTTTGGTTTAAACAGCGGCGAAAATATCGATTTTTAACCTTTCACACTGTAACTCTCCAACAGACATATGTCAACAAGTATTAACTGTGCTAGGAAATTGACTATCTGATTCTATGAAACGGGTAACTTCCATACTTTTGAATCCTTTTACTGTTGTGTTAGTTTGTTTGGTTGGAGTTTAACGCCATACTCAATGTTATTTACCCATATGACGGCGTGCCAGCCCATCGGGGGAAGGAAATCTCTTATGAAGCAGATATTCAATGTTGATGTTTCTAGCTTATTATCATTCTTAAGTCTATTGTCTATAGGTACTAGTTTTCTTGGTCAATTAAGGTAGGATTAGAGTGTTTAATGAACTGAAAAATTCTCAAACTGTATTTTTTCTGTAAAATTCTTTAAAACAGTCGCCATGTAGCCGTTTGGTCAAACCTTTTGTATAGAAGCACTCAACTAAATCTGTTCTTGGTCTTTTTAATGGGTAACTGTCACTTAAGGAATACTTTTTGCTGCTTTGACACTTTATGTACTATAAAGTAACTTGAATTGTTAGTTAACAAAGGGGTAATCTTATGTGAGCTTTGGGACGGTTAGTTTTTTTCGGACAAGGGTTCTAATTCGGGTATGGAACGGAATGATCAGACATTGAGACATATATATCTGGACAAAAACAGTTAACAGTCAGAGAGAGTGAAGTCAGGACAGAAGGCTTGGAAATGTAGACAACCTGTAAAGCTAAGTAATTTTGTTTGTAAATAGTTTGTATATATTTTGCTTTTATAGCAATGTTTTATGATGTTTAATATTTGTTAAGGTTATAGTAATGTATTTGTATTTAACTTTGTTTTTATGATTCAAACTATATATGTTTTTTTTATATTTACTATGCATATCACAAAATAATATAATACTTATGAACTAATATTTGCCTTGATGTTCCCCCCTGTGAAATTAAACAAGAAAAAAGATCGCGGATCACTCTGGGTTAATTTGGGTCCATTTGAATAAAGATATAAAACTAATCGAATTAATATAGCAGCTATATACCCTGGTTACATTTTATATATGAACAGTAATTGTCAATGAGGTAGTAGGGGTGGATGGTAAATTTTAAAGTCATAACATTTGGTAGCAGAGCGTGGCTCTAGTCATCGGTACATATATCGGTTCATATTTATTTTGGTAGAATTTATTTAGATTAAATATGGTTTAAAAGCCGTATTTTGACGTTGGTCCCAGAATTGTTATGTTATACAACGTAAGTTTCATCTGAAACCAAGAATAGATTGAGACAAGAATCACAATGATACAAATTCAAATGATTATAGAATGAATTCCAGATATTTATTTGAGTTAAATGTATAGTGAAAGAGCACTTTATATATATAATTGCAGATATTTGTTAAAGTTGAAGGATTTAAGAAGATTATTATACACTAAAAATATAAATATATAAAGGTAAATGAAGACGTAGAGTTTCTTTGGGATAGGGCCTGTCTGTTTTGTATTGGTTATGTCTGTTATGTCTTATGTCTATGGATTTATTTGGGATGAAGGTTTCTTTGCATTAAGGTTAAAAATATTTTCAGCATTGTTCGAAAAAGGTCCAAGGTATGAGTATGTGTGACTTGCTTTTAGAAAATGTGTAGCTTCCTTGGATGATTTATTTCAGTTGTGTCTGTGTATAATTGAGCAGCTTGCCATATTGGTTAATAGCGGCCTTGTGTGTTTGGTTGTTTTGTTTTGTCCTTTTTTGCTGGAGATAATGGCCTAATTATTTGGTTGGTATCGTCCACAAGATGATTAATTGTTACACTATAGTATACATATATTTTGAGGCGACTGTCTTGGTTGCCAATATGACGATCTTGGTAAATCTACGCAATGGTATAGTTTAATAATTTCACATCCGAATTTGCTCTGTGTTTCTGGTGTGTTTTATTGGAGAGTGATTGTTAAGCTGAGTGTAGTATATTCTTTACTTTTTACTGAATTTTATAATTGACGAGTTTTGTGTCGGCTTGTCACTCACGCCGTCTTGATGTTAAGTGGAACATTTTTTGCACATACTTTACTAAGCTAATTATACTTTTTTTCACGTTGCGTTTACAGAAAGCTTTGACAGTTGGCTATATAGCCATTTTGTTGATGTAATGTCAATATTATAACATTGTAGATCCGCAGCTCTCCCTGAACGAAGTAGAACAGAATGTATAGGCATTCGAGATAAGGTATGTTTCATTCACAGTTGCAAGTGGACGTATTGTCTAAACTATGTAATAGTAGGGACAAATGTATTGGCATTCGAGATAATTGATTTGATAACAGCTCCTGGTGAACAAAGTAGTTGCAAAATGCCGATTTGATTTGTTTTACTGTTGTAGATTGAAAAGCATCTACCACCGAGTTGTAGAGTTTTGATGACTGCATAAGATACCTGAATAAAAATGGACATGATTGAAGACTTTCCGACAGAGCAACGACCGTTGCTAAACAGGAACTTATCAACTTATGAAATCTTCACTTCCAACAACATTTATGTCAGACACAAGTTTCATCGACTGCAAACATATTTACTTTTTGGTTTTTAAGGAACAGTTTTTTATCAAGGGATAATGTCTGAGTGTATAATCTGTGTTTTCCAAACAAGGGACTGTGATTTAGATAATATAACATGATTTCTCAAATGAACTCCACTAGATGGACGGTATTCCCATCTCCTGAACTCCTGCCAGCAAGCTACTTTATTCAAAATTGATAATGAAGTTTGACAAACTAATTAAAATTACAACAGTCTCAACTCTAACAACATTTACAAAACTTGGAGATGTACTCGAGACAGAATCTATGCTTATATTTCGTTGGAGAATTCATGGACATTGTTTAATTTTACACATATGAAGATATATAGACTTTTATTTTCAAAATGTTTTAAATGTTTTTCTTTTGCAGGATAGATTATGATTAAAAAGTACGTTGGTAACGTTTAGTCATATATTAGTTAAATTTAGGGATATTTCGGAAATATGATTGTGTTCAAAATGAAATCATTACATGCTTTTCCTGGATATTCTCGAGTTATGCACGAATTTGGAATTTAATACATTATGTAACAAAAAAGAAGTAACTAATGCCAGTCATAGCTCATCCAGGTTTTTATTGCAGTTCTGATCTAGTTAGGAAAATCTGGCACAGGGTACGAAATACACTTTTAAAAAGTATAAGAACGATTTTTTTCTCTTACCATTTCTTCATTGGAAGAGTTTTTTTTATTATATGTTTCTTGTTTATTTACTAAATGCATGGACGTATTTAGTTAAAGATGGACGCAGTGTTGTGAAGCAGATATTTAATGTCTATGTTTCTAGGTTATAATCAAGTTATAGGTTTTTTTCTGTAGCTACTTGTTTTTTTGGTCAATTAAGGTAGGGACTAGCGTGTTGGTTAAACTGTAAAAGTATCAATCTGTATCCGATTGGTCTGTTAAATGCTTTAAAACAGTCGCTATAAAGACGTTTTGTCGAACTTTTTGTATAGACGCACTTAACAAAACCTGTTCTCTGTCTTTAATGGGTAACTGTCACTAAGGACTACTTCTCGCTGCTTTGACACTTTATGTTATATAAAATAACTTGAATTGTTAGTTTTAAAAGGGGAAATCTTCTGTGAGCTTTGGGACAGTTAGTTTTTTTCGGACAAGGGCTCTTATTTGGGTATGGACCTCAATGATCAGATATTGAGACAAATGTATCAGGACAAAAACAGTTAACAGTCAGAGAGAGTGAAGTCAGGACAGAAGGATTGGAAATGTAGACAGCATGTAAAGTGAAGTAATGTTGTTTGTAAATAGTTTGTATATATTTTGGTTTTATAGCAATGTTTTATGATGTTTAATATTTGTTAAGGTTATATAAATGTATTTGTATTTAACATAGTTTTTATGATTCAAACTATAGGCTTTTTTATTTACTATGCATATCACATATAATATTTATGAACTGATATTTGTCTTGGTGTTTTCTTCTGTGTAATTAAAACAAATATCACGGATCAATCTGGGGAGACTTTAGGTTAAAGTGGGTCCATTTGAATATAGACACAAAACTTCTACTGAATAGAATTGAAACGAATTAATATATACCGTGGTAACATTTTACATAGGAATAGTTATCATTAATAAGGAAGTGGAGATGGATAACGTTATAATAAATCACACTCGACACCACTGGCAACAAACAAGGACAAGACAGGAAAAATGCAGAACAATCACAGGACGTAATACAAAGAAATCACAAACAGAACCGCTTCATGTTGCCCCTGAAATAATGAAATAATTGCAAACAATAACACACTTCTCTTTCGCTTCTTTACAAACATGACCGCCAAAACATTTCTAACTTTAAAAACCGTGAGAAAAGGCGCGACGGGGAAACCCCAGATAGTGAAACCTAGTGGTGATAATTAAATATCTTAAATACTAACCTCATTTTGAATAAGTTTACTTTTTGTTCACCTAATGTCCGTGGTATCAGACAGGACCGGAAAAGAAAGTTTTTATTTCAATACTTAAGAGAAAAAAGAATTGACATAGCGTTGTTACAGAAACATATGTGGAAGAGAGAATGCACTATACCTCACACAAACAGCAGTAGATGGCTAATGATTCTATCTGGTAAGAATTTCTCCAATGCTGACGTAGAGATAATTAATACTTATGATTGCAGTAATCGAGTGCAAATTTGCAAATTCTCTCACTGTAATGAAATATGTTCTATCAGTAACATTTATGCACCAAAAATATTACCTCTATGCTAAAAAGGGTTATTTATTTGGAAAAATACAGAATACTGTATAAAATAAAGAACTAGATGTCTGGTTCTAATCCAAATAAATAAGTTCAGTCAGTTTGTCAAAACTAAGAATGAGATAAATCTAACTGATGTATGGAGAGAGTTTAATGGCAGCACTAAGCAATTTACATGGAAACGAAATTACCCTTTTATAGCAAGGAGGCTGGATTATATTTTTGCAAATGATGTAATCGTGTCTAAAATGTGCAAATCTTGGATATGTAGTTTTGTGAAATCTGATCATTCTTGTGTCATTGTTGAAATTCAGGCGAGTACTATTGAACGAGGAAGAGGTTATTGGAAGTTGAATAGTAGTTTACTTTGATTTTGTCGATTTAATTAATAAAGACAGCACTGTTGAATCGTATGACCAACATGTAGATCCTCAAATGTTATGGGAAGTTTGTAAAGCCCAAATTAAAAAATCTGCAATAGAATTTATTGTACTAAGAGCAAAAAGGCATTAATCTGAACTTCAGATTACTCAGGAAAAGTTAGATCGAACAAACATAAAACTCGCCTTTAAACCATCTGCGGACCTGAGGAAATATATCAGACGAAGGAATTTGCTCTATATATTGTGCTAACCATACTATGTAATATTATAGGATACCGAAGATGGGAAACCAGCCTATCCATACCTCCTCAAAATCAACAAATAAAGCAAACTAAAACAAAAGTTTGTACTAACCTGGGATATCTAATATGACAATTTTTTGTCCAATATACTTTATATTGGCAGGCCTTATGAGAAGGACAACCAGTTAGATATATAGTGTCTGTGGTTGCACGCTGTAGTGTGGGATATGGAAATTGTTTTTCCAACCGTCAAAATTATCTGACAAAAATTCAATTCCAAAATGTAAACGTTTTACTGATACTAACAAAAACAATACATATTTTAAAATATTTTACAAGACATTCTGTTCAGGAAAAATAAATTTTTAAGTTCCAAAAACTTTATTTGGCCCAAGATTTGCATTCACATTCTATACAAGGCTGTTTCACGGTTTAACATATTGTTTTTGATTCCAAATTTTGTTATGGTCCAAGTTTTTTTTTCTATCCAAGATTCACGTGATCAATCCAAGATTCACGTGACCACATAAACGATGTCGTCAATTTTCATGAAGTTACAGTGTACTGTTAGACGACGTTTCTCGCATAGTTTAACAATCTCTACCATAGGCTCACTTGGCATTCACCTCTGTGTGGAGCTCGGCTCTACTTTTTTGTTTCACATGAAACGTTGATTATATAACGTAAATAATGAAGTCAGAAGTACTGGATGTTTTTGACGTTTTATGTAGCGATATACTCTGTATGACGTCACCAACGCAAAGTGAACTTTGAGAGTGTGATGACGTGCGACGTTATGCAGAGAATATAGCTATGTAAAATGTCTGATTTCTAAGATTTCTGACGGTGGGCCTAACGCAGAGGGGTATGCTGAGAGCTCGGAAACGAAACAAAACGTACCTCCTGCGCAGGAGATTGATAGTTTAAGTGGCGTATGTTACATTCAATGACCTATATTATTTTGTATATTTACGTCATTGATTACACTGATTGTGAGCCCTATGGCCCTTTAGAAACGACATCATCAGTATATGTGGTCACGTGAATCTTGGAATGGTCACGTGAATCTTGGACAGGTCACGTGAGTCTTGGATCGAAAAAAAAATATTGGACCTTAAAAAGTTATTTTATATGAAAGCTAATCGTTGTCTGTGATATAATTAATAAATCGTGTACAATGTTTTAAAATATGTATTGTTTTTGGGTTATTGTGAACACAAAGTTAAAATTTTGGGGTACAATTGATAAATTCATAACATATTGTTTTAAACTATGTAATGTTTTTTTTGTAAATGTGAGTTTTTATCCGCTTTGGCGTGCCATACATACCTCTATCCCGTCACCTGAAAACATTCTCTTATAAAACTGATGCCGGCCCGGTTAATAAAGAGTTACAATATAACTCTATTTCATATAAGTCTATTTAATATAAGTCTATTTAATGTAAGTCTATTTTACTAATGTTTACCACTGATAAAGTTAAACTGGAACCAATACATTGGGTACAGCATGTCTAAACTCGGCCCATGCTACCCGTAGCAAGAGGTAAAAATAAGCATTGCAATAAGGCATTGATACGTACGTAAATAAAGCTAGTTTGTAATGCAGGAGGTCTTGTTACGGAGCAAACGTCCTGGAAATGGTGAGCTGTGCCCTAAAAAGTATGAGCTGTACTAATGACGTCCTGCGCCCTAAACGAGTATGAGCTGTACTAATGGTGTCCTGTGCCATAAAAAAGAGTATGAGCTGTAATAATGGTGGCCTGTACCCTTACATAGAGTATGAGCTGTAATAAAGATGCTCCGTGCCCTAAAAAGTGTATGAGCTGTAATAATTGTGTCCTGTGCACTAAAAAGACTGTGAGCTGTTATAATGGTGTCCTGTGTCCTTAAAAGAGTATGAGCTGTAGTAATTGTGTCCTGTGCACTAAAAAGAGTATAAGCTGTAGCAATTGTGTCCTGTGCACTAAAAAGAGTATGAGCTGTAGTAATTGTGTCCTGTGCACTAAAAAGAGTATGAGCTGTAGTAATTGTGTCCTGTGCACTAAAAAGAGTATAAGCTGTAATAATTGTGTCCTGTGCACTAAAAAGAGTATGAGCTGTAGTAATTGTATCCTGTGCACGTAAAAGAGTATAAGCTGTAATAATGGTGGACTGTACCCTTACACAGAGTATGAGCTGTAATAAAGATGCTCTGTGCCCTGAAAAGTGTATGAGCTGTAATAATTGTGTCCTGTGCACTAAAAAGAGTATGAGCTGTAATAATGGTGGCCTGTATCCTTACAAAGAGTATGACCTGTAATAAAGATGATCTTTGCCCTAAAAAGTGTATGAGCTGTAGTAATTATGTCCTGTGCACTAAAAAGAGTATAAGCTGTAATAATTGTGTCCTCTGCACTAAAAAGAATATGAGCTGTAGTAATTGTGTTCTGTGCACTAAAAAGAGTATAAGCTGTAATAATGGTGGCCTGTACCCGTACAAAGAGTATGACCTGTAATAAAGATGATCTTTGCCCTAAAAAGTATATGAGCTGTAATAATTGTGTCCTGTGCACTAAAAAGAGTATGAGCAGTAATAATGATGTCATATGCTTAAAAAAAAGAATAAAATAATAACTTGTACAAAAAAACAGTTGTTTCCTATACCCAAAACGTGGTATACTCAAAATTTCTGATGAGAATGAATAGGCTACACTGGTCAACGTCTAAATAGTAGTTCTGTGGATGAAATGGCAGCTGCGATATCAAACAGGGTATCCCCTGTTCCTTGATCCTGCTTATAACTGTTTGTCATTATTGTCACATGTTTTACTTGTATATTTCCGTTCCACAGATACATAGAGAATATTACACAGTGAAGTTTGAATACCATAAAAATTGCTCGAGTAAATGGTTCAAAGAGATGACCTATGAGACAGGTAGCGTCGAGTGAAATATTCTTTCCACCATTCAAGAGAGCAATATTTATGGTATTTTAACTTACCTGTGTAATATTCTATTTATTATTTAAATCAACTATAAAATCAAATTCTGGCAATTGTCAGGATTGAACTGTGTAATCCGCTCCATTTTCCTACGCCTGAACCAAATAAAACCATCATTTATCATTGTTGTTTGCATTTAAATGAGATGTGTTTTTGTATACAAGATTAAAATTTCTTATATGTGTTCCCAATAAGATTGTCATAAACTTAAGTTTATTTGTCCCTCTACGAAGAACGATTTTTGACTAAAAACTTGATATGTGTGATTCGGTTTTTGCTGGAGCACGAGGTTATTGACACTCAACAGCTTGAGGTAGCCTATGGCTAATTGAAAGGGACTGGAAATGAGACTTTTGTTGCTGCTCTGTTTGTGTTTAAGGTATCATCTCTCACTTATTGGAATAAATTCCCTTGGTCAATTTAACAAAATCCATTTAATCTGTCAAACCAGAAATCTATTAAACAGAGGTATGAAACCAGCCATTACCCAGTCTCAACGGTATTGTGACTTTTAGTCGACTTCCATGTTGCTATATGATTCATTGTGCAAGAAATAGGGGATTTCGTTCGTTTCGCGCAGTCAGGATCCTCTGACGCCTTATGGGTAAAATATAAGTTTTGAAAAGCGGTAGAAATAGCTTTAGCATGATTTACCCATGATTCCACATCTAATTCATGCCCTTCGAGGTTTCTCTATGTCTCGCTTTTACAACAATTGCGATGTTCTGGCCCCAATGCCGTTGAGACTGGGTAATGGCATTTGGCATTTTAGCGGATATCACTACATGTAGACATTCAAAATGGCACTAGGTTTACGACCAAGCGGGCTGTACGTTAGTCTTGCGTGAATCAGACTCTCCTCGCGTTAACTTCGACCACGGCCAGAGGGTCTGGTAACACTACATGTTATCTTTTGCAAAAAGATATGGCCCGGTTATCGAACAGTTGCATTTATGATAGGTTAATTTTAAAAAAAATTTCAAAAATTGAATCGAACCCAAAATCTATCAATTTATTGAAAAATAAATTACTTTGGGGTTTTACTTGTTGAAATTGGAAAGTATTCAGTCCATATTTGTGTAATCGCTGACCTATATAAAGTCTATTTATATCAGTCAAAGAAAATAGATTTCACGTACATGAATCTGATTGGGTAACTTAAAAGAGACTTGTATGATGGCCGATAGGGGCCAAGGCACCTTCCACATTTATCTTTAATTTGTTGGTACCACGAAGATGCGAGGACGCGAAGTTGCGAGGGCGAGAACGCGAAGTTGCGAGGGCG
>JAQQZZ010014610.1:0-11410 GCA_030265115.1 Mopalia vespertina | reverse complement strand
GTAATAAGGCAAGGAGCAGTGTGAAGTGGACAATCCGTCGTCATATAAGTGAAATACCCTTGAGTACAACGTTAAACACCAATCAAACAAACAAACAATCAAACAGCTTCATTCGACTACACCAAATTTTGAGAACAATTATCATGACAAGCATCACGGATTTAACTCTTAATGAAAAGAAGCTGTATTCAAAATTAAAAGATAAAGTGTTATTTGAACAGGATTGTAAGAATATTTTTTTATTCAAATTAAGACATTAATTGAACTTAATCATATTTATTTCTTTGCATGTCCAGGTCACCTGATTCTGCTCTCCAGTCTGGTTTAGAGATCAGCTCTAAGGGTGTTCTAATAAAAGAACCGTCGCTATGGAAGGGATTCGTCCATATGCAGGATCTGCCCCGATTTGTCACATCAGCGCACAAAGTCTCTGGACCAACTCACCATTTGGTACGTGTAACCATCAGTGCTTCTCAAATATTGTCAGTACCAAGAGTAGATTGGTGGACGTTTGCTGTGTGCTGGTGCATTTTGGGTCCATGAAAAGGCCAAACTGATATATGGTGGCGGCGGCTGGTACACTGTTATATTATTCAAATATCGTGTAAAACCAACTGAATCACTTATTCAAATTAATGTTCCTAAGTTAAAAAATCAGTTGAAAATGTATCTGGGAAATATTCCAGTAGCTTTGTGGTAAACAATTCTGTTTTCTCTTATCTAGGTGTTACCAGACTGTGTACAGTTATGTGGTCGTATTGCTCCTGATCAGGTCTGGGATTACCTGGCCAGAGTAAGAAAATCTGGATCTAAGGTAAGTTTGTACCTTTAACAAAATGATAGCCTCCACCTGCTGGCTGAGCGCAGTATGTTCCGACTAACTCCAGGCACCTTTACTTAGTACTTGAACAATGGCACTCAACACTTCAATCTGGCTTATACTATAAGCTACATGTAACTGTATTTGTTTGTATTTTGTGAATACTCCTGCTAACTTTATGTGAGTTGTTATATCAGCTGCAAGTTTAAGGAACAACTACTACGCTTAGGACCAGTGTATGGCTCATTTACATCCTTCTAAATTTGGTTAAATGCCTGATGGCTTATACACCAATTAACTCAATTGTCCTTAGTTATTGAAACAAAGAACAACATAGTAAGTCAGAATTACATGTGAGGCAAAATAACCCTTCTTTTTGTTTTGCTTTTGGCTCCTAACTTTTTTGTTAAAAGAGTTTTTTATGTAGAAATCTTCATAAAACCAGGTTATGTGCCTAACCAAACTTACAACCAGAACATACACTTATAATCAGAAAGGTTTTATGAATGATGTTAAAAATTATTTCTCTAAAAAGAATTTATTTTTTTTAATTTTCAGGATATCAGCATAATCCGTTTTGACCCAGCCAGTGGGGAAGAGAAGGGAGCTTATGTTGAGTTATATTCCTATCTTAACAGTAGAAGTCGCTGTGGAGTGTGTGGAAACAATGCTAAACTTGTCAAAGATCTTTATATACTGCCATTAGCTGCCCACAGCCAGGTGCCCTCAGTCTTGCTTCCGTTTGATGGCCCAGGTAAGTGTCTGTTATTACCTATCTAAAGGTGATATTTCACTGCAGCAAGTTCACATAACAACGAACGTGTTTTAGGTGGGTGGCTGGAGGGAGCTTCCTGTTGCCCTGGTGCTCTTAAGAGCTAAAGGGGAACAGGAAACTAATCTGTTTGATATTATATGTCCCGTCATGTTGTTGATTGTTGCCAGTGGCGTTAAGGATAGTTTCTTTCACCTGTTGGGCTGATCAAGACTAAATTATCTTAAGTACAGCATTAAGTCCTAATCAAGCTAACAAACAAACTTTTCTTATAGTTTGCGTGTTTTTAGTTTGAGTTTGTCTGTCGGCCTCTGGTTTTATAAGTGAGTCACTAGGTCTAGGTCTGGCAATCCCAGGGGTGGTTTTTACAAGGTTTCTGCATTGTTTACAACCATATTTTAGCAAGAAACCGTGTGAAATGAAAACCTGTTCTTTACATTACGTTAAACATCAATCAAACAAACACAAACAAATCTTTTGTTTTAGGATTTTGCATATAAATGTACGCTTGTTGATCCTATAACACCGATACAACATTAAGGATCGTGACATAAGTCCTGCTCTTCCATACTAGTCACATATTTGTCACAGAAAATCTGGAATTTTTGTTAGTGTTTTCTTTGTTTATTATATAGAATGCAAATTCATCACATATTAAAAATGCCTTTTAATGTGCTGTTAAATACTAATCCAAGAAATGAACCCTTGCTTTTTGTTTCACAACCAGGTCTGGAAGAGAACCGACCACACATGTTGTTAGGGATTGTAGTTCTGCAAAGAGTCAAAAGATCGAGTGAATCCTTGACTCCAGACATCAGTATTGGCTCCAAGTCATTCAGTGTGGAAGGTCCAAGTGAGGTGAAGCGAATTAAGCAGCCATCTGTGCCCGACACACCTCCCAGAAGGAGTCATTCAGATCCACGGAAAAATCGTCCGACCGATCCTCGATCGCGAGCTAAGGAACTGGCATTAAAGAAATCTTCTCCTCCCCAGGTGATTGAAGAAGGGATGAGCTCATATACACCTCCAGAGCATAGCCCTGCACAGGTGAAGGAGCCTCCAAAACCTAAAATGAACGATCCAATTGTACAGGAATACGGTCAAGCAGATCTCGGTGAGGAGAGTCAAAAAATAGGTTAGTGCACATTATTCCAATTGTCATAAACCCAGCATCTTAAAAACTCTAACATTGATGAAGCAGTAGTAACAATCACGTATTTCTGGAGGGATGGTCTAGTGTTTGACAATCCATCTTATACTCTCTTTAGACTGAATTTTGCTATGTGCAGAGATTGCAGAGTGGTTATGGGTTGGTTGGATTCAACCCTGACAACACTTCTAGTATGGTTTTTCAATGTTATAACTGCGGGCTATTAAGAGGGAGCCACCTATTGCCCTCAGCCTTCTGGCTAAGAGCACTGGAGGAAAATTAACTTTCCAACAGTTTGAAACACTTTTAAGTATGGCGAAAACAATATTCCATCAATCAACCTATTGCCCTCATTCTCTGATGTATATGTAATGTCTGTATAGTGTCTTGCGATTATCTTGTGGAAATTGCTAGTGGTGGGATGGGTGCTTCCTTCACCCATTGAGCTGGCATATCATCAGGTTACTGAAATTACCTTAAGTATGGGGTTTAATGCCAGTCAAACAAACAGTCCAATGGTAGAACTAAAGGTTTCTCATGATCATTTTATTAAATTCATTATAATTGCGAGTTAACTTTCTGTTTAGATGAGTCTGTACCAATGGAGCTGGACCAAGATGATGATCCATATGATCCAGAGGATATGGAGGGAATTATTATTAAACCAAAGAGTCCCGTCCAAGGAAATGAGGCAGTAGAAGGTGTAACTTCATCTGAACCAATGACTGCCTTATTAAGCTCCTTGCCTCCAAACAATCCCACAGATCAGAAATCATTACTCCAGGATCTTACACGACGAGTGGAAGAGCAAAAACGACAAATTGAATTGAAAAAGCTTGCAGCTAGCATGGATACTAAGCCTCCAACAAGTAGTACTCAGTCCAGTGAGACTCTGGCAAATTTGTTGACAACTCTACAAGCAGCAACTGCATCTATTAACAAAGCTGCAGCATCACCAACTCCGTCAAAAGCTCCGGTCTCAACAAATTGGGATGAGATCATAAAAGCCAACTTGGCTATGGTGTCAGAACCTAAGAAAGAAACTGTGGATAAACTGACAGATGACGATAAGCCAACCAATTCAAAGCAGGATACGTCAGAAAAGGACAAGGATAATACTGCTTTAGAAAAGAAGAAAGAGGATCCAAAAAGTAAAGAAAGAGAGCGAGATAAAAGTAGGGATGACAAGAGAAGGTCTAGAAGTCCTTCAAGGAAAGAACCTAGACGAAGATCCTCTAGCCGCGACAGAAGAGGAAGTTCACGTGGCAGCCGTGACTACAAACATCGTAGTCCTGATCGACGACGGGACGATTCTAGTCGAAAAGGGAGTTCATCTACCAGAAGCAGCAGAAGTCCGAGTGGAAAAAGTTCTTCTCGTCGTTTGTCTGATCATCGGTCAACTCACCGGAGCCGTGACGATAAAGGGTCTGACAGAGACCGTGGCCACAGTCGATCACGGTCGGATTCATCTGCTAAAGACTCGCCTCGAGAAAAGCATAGGTCCTCGAGATCAGATTCATCCTCCAAAGACTCCAGGGATAGATCAAAGTCCCATCATAGTGAGTCATCCAGTGAGAAACGGTCTTCTGAAAAAAATGCGGATCCAAAAAGTCAGACCAGCAAAAAAGATCAGTTTACGGCTGCAATGACAACAACTGTAGGGGATAATCAACCTGGAGAATCAGCTACAGCTGGAGTAAGTGAAATAACTGCTACAAACTCTTTATCCACAACATCATCTGCATTACCTTTGAATAATTCAGTGCCTGCTTCATCATGGACAAATTCTTTTGTTTCAACAACATTTCCTATTTCGAGTGCACCACCCCATCCAATGAAAAGAATTGATACGTTGCCTTCTGTCGAACCATCCAGCTCAATTGGGCCTCCGAACATTCCAGCAGAAAATCTTTTTGAGAAACAGGTCTTAAAGGAAACCAGAACTGAAAGTCAGATCTTGGATGATTTAGTACTTGGAAAATCCAGCACTGCCAAATCAGCTGAAAAGTCAGTAGCAGAAGTAACTTCAACTCAACCAGCTGAAAAGTTACCCGATAAAACCCCTTCTGACACTGTTTTAAACTTGCCCGCTATTCCAGGCTTCGGTTTTGAGACAACAATACCTATGTCTGAAATAAGTGAAATTTTAAAGAATATCAGTAAAGTTAAAGCATTAGATTCGGGTAATGTCTCATCAACAGCAGATTCGACCAGTCAACCAACAAGCACAGGTGTACCAGTACCAGCTTCTCAATCACTGTCCACAATTGCTGAAGTCCGCTCACTCTCTAGTAGTATTAGCTCCACTGTTTTGTCCTCTTCTAGCCTCTCTGTTCTTGTTGAAGGCAAAGGGGATGTAGATTTGAGAAAACAACCAGCATTTAAACCAACAGTTTCAAATGTCCCAGGCAGAAGTAAACATTTGCCCCCTGGGCTTGCACCTGAATCTGCTCCAGGACTATTTCCAAAAGCTGGCACAAAAGACGTGGACTTTAGGAGGGGTGATGCACCAGCTAGTGTGGGGGCAGTTTTCTTGAATGTGGAGGACAAAGCTGTAGCCTCGCCACCAGTTGTTTCAGTAGGTTCTAGTGATAGTGATATGAGGGTTGGGGCTGGGGATAAAGACATGAGGGTAAGACCCGCTGATCTTGCAGCAGGAGGAGACCTGGTTAGTCCTTTTAGTGCAAAAGACAGTGAACTTAAACAACAAGGATATCCAGCCCGTCCTGCTGGTAAGAATGATGAGTCTTGTCCACCCATGCTCCCTCCTCCTCTACCACCACTACTGAAGCCCCAAGTGTTTTCTGGTGACAGAGACGAGAGGGTTCCTCCAATGGGCATGCTACCCCAACATCATGGAGACCCTCGCTTTGGTGTGCCTCAGGGTATCTCAAACTTTGGTTCACCAAACATTCGTGGTCCTTTAAACCCAGCTTCACAAGAGTTAACAAGGTTCCCATCGGAAGCATATGGTGTTCCACAGTCCCAGGGAATGGCACATAATCCAGGTTCGAATTTTGGACATCCAATAAGGCTTTCTGGACCACCAAATATTCCCAGATTTCCAACTGTTGGACATGCTGCTAATGTAGGAAACCCTGGGCTGAGTCAATCCCCTGCAAGGCAAGGCACACCAGACAGAAGTTTAAACGTCCTAAATAGGCAAGGGACCCCTGATAGAACACTCTCCAAGTCAATGCCTTCAGGGGGACCAGTGGCTGCCACAATATCAGAAAAGCAGGATAAAGATTCAGGTACACTGAATGTTGATAGTGAATTAGGTCCACCTCTAAAGATGGAACAAGGATTAGAAAAAAATACTGTTGTTAAATCTCAAGATGTAGTAACAGGTGATTTTGATTCACGTAAAGGAAATCAATTACCAATTGGTGATGTGGATCATCGCGCTCCAAACCAGTTCGAAAATCTAACTGGTGACATTGATTCGCGACAGGCATCTGGATTTGCGGAAGATGTTGATGCGCATCAGATTGTTGGACAAAGGTTTGAGACTTGTGATACAGATCAGCGTAGAATGCATCAATTTGGGGATGGCTCTTCTCGGAGGTTCCCCCCTCATGGACTCAGTAGGGACTCTGGTCCTGAGTTTCAGGTTATGTCAGGAGGTCTTGGGGAAAGGGATGGTCCAAGACATCGGGGGCCTCCTATAGGTATGGATCCCAACTCTCAACATAGGTTTATCAACCCAAGAATGGGGACTCCACGTCACCCACCTCCTCTTCTTGGAAGAGGTATGATAGGGCCTAGAGGCATACGCCCTCTAATGCCAAGACACTCACGCGGAAGGGGTGGCCGCTGGTGAAAGCGCCTCTAATATTGGCTGATTAACGATATATGCAATAGATCAATTTCGGTCAAGTGAATTTTTAAAATAAACTGTACCACCTAAATGACACATTGTGAACTGATGGACTACCCATTTAAACAAAGCTGGTATATGTTCACATATAGAACTAAGAGGTTTCCTAGATGTGAATATCTTAACCTAGAGCTGTTTATTAACAGACAGTCTTTTCTCTGAACTTGAGAAAACTTATATCAGCAATGTATTAATATTTGATTGAAATTATTTGAAGGATTCCTCGTGTTCTCTTGACTGACAAACTTTAAGTGAATACTTTTAGAGGATGCAAAAGTGTGGAATGATTTTTAGTATTGAAAATAATCATCTTATACCGTGAATTTTTGGCTATACACAACTGATATGGATTTGCTTTCCAGTGCTTCTGTTTCGTCTTTTATTTTGCAATAATTTATTCACTTATTTGTTTGTGTTTGTTTGTTTAAACGAAAAGCACAGTTTGATTTGGTTAGTTTTTGACACGGCAATAGTTATATTTCATAAGAACAATCCTAGGCATGGTGGTAATTGTTTATAGAGACTGGATAACCCACATGTAAACAATGTTTAAGCATATTTGTGCCAGTATTGTGTGAAAGCACTTCTCTCTCTCAAGCCAGATAAATACTGATTCAATGTCAAATTCACGAAAACAATTATCTTTTACTTTATGAATTAAGCATGCAGTTAGAGGGAGTTTCCTGTGGCCCTGTTGCTCTCAGAACTAATGGACAACCCGATGCCAATCTGTTTGTTGTGTCGCCAATCTGTTTATTGTGTCGCCAATCTGTTTGTGGTGTCGTATTGCATGGCGTGATTGTCTTGGTTGTCTTCGTTTGTTGCCAGTGGCACCAGGGGCTGTTTTCTCCATCCATTTGAGTGAAATAGCATTAAGTACAGTGATAAACCCCAAGAAAACTATACGTATTAACCTAAATTACAGCTTTTGAAGTGCCAGTGAAACAAATAATCACACTGTATATACCTCGAACCTAGAGTTCAGCCAATGAAATTGATGTATTCACTCACACGTTACACAAATAATAAATATACAAAAAATATATATTTATTTGAAAAATCGGTCGCAAAAAGACGAAATTTCGTGTGAGTTTGGATACAAATTAAGAAACCTTCCATTTTCCCACATAGTATCGGCTATTAAAGAACAACTAAACACGGTAAGTTTGAGCATTCTTCCCTAGCATTCAATTGGTACTGTAAGTGTATATATGGGTCCCTCGAGGTTACTTCTGCAATGGTTTATTTTTTACTAGGTTCCCTTCCAGTAATAGAGTATGGAAGGGAGAAGTCGATAACATGTCGTCATATAAGGTTAAAACCTTTTGAGTACGATGTCAACCCCATACAGACAGACGCAGGATAGCGAAACGCGGAAAGTTTCCTGAGCCCTCGTCCTTTCTAAGTGGACATGATGCCGATTTTTTTCCCCGGCGTCCTCTCACTGCAAACTCATTATAGCATTGCGCCATGATCTGACTAATTGCTTGTCTTTTCATGCTTTGTTGCGCGTTATATCGGGGATAGTTGCCTTCACCAGTTTGGCTGGCCCGCCACAATAGTGGCAACGTCCGTGTGTCTTAATTCATAAAGCCTTGGCAACGTTTCGCAGTCGCATTTTGTTAATTTGTGCTCATTTGCTAACGTTTAATTACTGTGAAACTGACCCCGATTTTCGGAGCGCTCTGGAGGTGTTCTAAATTTACTGCTTGGCATTTGGTTCTTATCCCGGAGTTCGAGGGTTGGATTCCTGTTAGAGTTGATCAGGACTGCATTCATAGAATTAGAGCATGCATAGCGGTCTATTATGGTTACATCAAGGCAAATCTCTGCTAATCGTGCCCAGCATTACACCCACTCCATCCCCTTGGCTTTCGTCTTATCATAGATTATGTGTAAGTCTATAACATGTCTTAAATGAAATATATATCTCTATATTTTCTTAATTCTGATGACCCCATTTGTTTAGAGCTTATGCTATTTGGATTTAGGTTCAATAATGCCCCTGAGCCAATGCTATTGTGCCTTATTCCGTGTCCTATTCGATAGGTTATTTGATAAAACTTTTAACTTGGTATTCTGTCCGACACTGTGGGTGTTTGTTGTTAGTTAACCATCAGCAAAGAGCCCGGGCTAAGTGGCAACTAGTCTCCGATATGTTCAGACTTCGTTTATATTACGTCTTTTTGAACGAGATAGTGGTACGGTTGGTTACAACAAGGACACGGCGTCACGTATTTTGTTGAAGTAACCTCGGTTACATTATAAAAAGCGTATGCAGGACATAAAACACCCGAGTTTCTCTTTAAATGAACTTTTGAAAATGTTATGACTCTCAATTACAGTTATACACCTAGATTGCCTGCCATTACAGCAATTGTCCGAGATTAGCCTTTTTCTAGTGGAATGAAGGTCATGAATTTGCATTGTATCCAGAAGCTATAGGTAATTTCTCGGATTTGGGGATTCCGTGCATCCGACGAATAAACCAATTTACAACTTATTGATCGTAGGAGGAATACGCTACATGATAAGTTTGCTGTAATAGTCTTTTGAATGTATAAACGCAACATCTTCATATATTATCCTGCAAAATATCAATCATCCGCCCCGGTCGTTAAGTATTCAGCATGGCATTAAATACCTAGCTTGACATTCCATGACTGAACATTCTTCGACAGTTTCCGTACCGGCACAGTTATCTCCGAGGTGAATGGAAGCAATAATATTACACGAAAATGTGTAATGTTAACCGCTGGATATTTTTCTGCGCATGTGAGGAAATCCACCGTACTCCGCGGATTTGTACCAAAAAAAACCCTCAAACAAGCGCCTTTCTCGGCTAAAATCACATTTAAACAAAAACTGTTCCTTTGTTATGTATGACTTGTTGCAACTAATTCAAATTTCGTCCGCTGTAAGCAATAATAAACAATACACACGTATTTAACTCAGTCATATGATGAAAGTAAATCCATGCGAATTACCTCCCTTGAAATGAACCGTTCTGCATCAGAGATTATTTACGGTACGGAAATGGCCGAGGGATGTTCAGACATGACTTGACGTTGGGACTACGGATACTACACACTTGCCGATGAATACTGGTGACTCCGTTCAGTTGCGGTGCAGCATGCGACTAGTCCACACACTCTGGGTTTTATGGGACATCAACCTGCACAGTCCGAACCATGAAGATAAGGCGGTAATAGAAATTCTATAGCTAGTTCGCGTATCATGATTTTCAAACTTACTGATGCCGTCCTGTGAGTAAAATAACCTTAAGTACGGCATTAAACCCCAATCGAACAAAAACAAACTTACTGAAAAAAGAAAGAAAGATTTTAACTAGACACTTGAATCATTGCCTAGATAACCTGGTATGCCGCTGAGCTGCAAACATACATGTGACATCAATACTTTTAGAATTCTGAATTGTTTAATTTTGTTTTTGCTGAAAGTGTAACCGGATATATTTATTTTATGTTAAGTCCCTAATATCGTTTTTTTTTTAAATTTTAACTAAAAGCTTAGCCTACCATAACTTGTTTTTGTTTTCTTTAAATGATTGTGTGTGTGTGTGTATATATATATAACTCAAAAAGCAAATTGTTGTTCCTGTAATATTAATCCGTTGATCTGAAATAAACCGTTTTATTATCGTCTTTGCTTTTATCTGTAAATGTTAATATTTGTTAAGACGAATCAGTTTATTTTAATCGAATTCAAAATGCACCAATATCCATTAATGTGATGCCCACATTCATACTGTGCTTTTCAAAAGATGTACTGTAAAAACAATGTATATATATATAATGTTGATCTTCAAACGTTCCTATACCATGGTGCATTGCGCAGCTAAGCGGAAACGCACAAGGCTTTCTTACAAATTGTTCCGCGTCAGCTACTTTTAGCTCTCGCAGAAGTATATATAGCATTGTATAAAGAAAATTCCTACCTGTGGACAGAAAAAAGGCCGTCAAATTACTTAAGTCAGGCATTCGTTTGACATGTAATCTTTTCCTGGAAAGTTCGTCTGAGCTGTTTAACCTATCATAATCAAGGGATAGGTTTTAATGTTGCGCGGACATTTTGCATGACAGTTTTGCTTTGTGCTATCAGATGATTTATTTTCGGCTTGGTTGATCAGTTTTCTTGGACACTGCAGTTTGGTACCGTTTGTTAAATCAAGTGATTGCTTTTAACTTGCGTGTAAACTTTTCTAAGAAAGTTAATATTTGTGCTTAATCATAACAGTATTCAGGTCGCATGTAAACCTGTAAAGCTCTGTATGCGCCGTCATCCAACCCACATTCACCAACATTGTTTATAGTCAATCGGAATTTTATTATGTTGAAGTTGTGGGTATGTCTTTTATGTCTCTGTAATAAAGAAATATGAATTAATTGTTAATTTTAATTAGGGTTATAAACAACTGTTATGTAATTTGTGGAGATCATTCTGGATGGCATGTTTTTTACAGGGTCGAGTGACATTCAGTTTATATTCAAATCTAATTGTTTGAAATACAAATTATGTTATATCATGCTTTTGGTGTTTTTATTCTTGATCTGTTTTTTTGTTGTTTTTTTTTTTTTGGGGGGGGGGGGAAGAATTATGACAATTTCGCTTTATTTAATTGGTGTTTGACGCCAATCTCTGAAGGATTTTCGCGGGTGGTTGGAGGGAGCTTCGTGTTGGCCTGCATGGTGCTCTCCGAGCTAAAGGGGAACCGGAAGCCGATCTGTTTGTGGTGTCTGTATTGCGTCCTGTTATTGTCCTGTATTT
>JAQQZZ010014599.1:0-11411 GCA_030265115.1 Mopalia vespertina | reverse complement strand
GTAATTAGGCAAGGAACAGTTTGTTATGGACAATCCGTCCTAATATCAGTGAGATACCGTTGAGTACGACATTTAACCCCAAACAATCAAATAATCTAGTATTGAACCCATGTGTGCACAATCAATTATCATAATTGCTGAATCAAGACCTGTCATTTGTTTTTACCATTTGACAGCATGAACATGCACTCTTCTCTGTTGTTGTTGTTGACAAACATACAAATATCAAATTCGATATTTCCTGCTTTGTTCGAAACCCTCGACTATTGCTTTTTTCCTGGCAACTAATGGAAAATTTACCGAAGTATCACATCAAATATATGCTATAATCGCTTGTCACATCTCATAATGACCAGGTACATTTGTCGATATAGCCCCGGGCTTCAAGAACCTGCTTACAAACAAAAATGCTGCAACACAACACCATCATGCGACTTTTACATACATCGATCGATGCACCGATTAGAGCCTACCGCGACAAGACCGTAACATTACAAATAGGAAGCCGTACCCCTCGACTGTGTAATGTGTATTATCGTCAGAACTATGACTTGAGGCGCAGTCGTACACCTGGGTTATCTTGTCTAAACGTGTTGAACGTTTGCAATATACCAATATAGAGAGATACCAATGTGTCCAATCCCTTCCAAAGTTAGAAAAAACCCATTAGCGTATTTTTAAGGGCATTTTGAGAAAATTTCAAGAGGCTGTATCTCGGAAACGAAATGTCGTACGAGGCTAAGCTTCAGTGTGTGTTGATTTTGCACACAGTGGGTTATATTGATGGAGTTTCATACAAATCTGAGAGGATCGAGCAGGAACTTTTCAGAAAACTGACCGATTTCACAGGGAATGACCGAGCAGTTAGTTCGTTCATTTGAAGGCAGAGTACCATTCAATTTGTGCATAATGTCCATTTCTTAAATCAGGTTACCAATTAACATGATATTGTACTTTGAAATAGGACTACATCCCATTTACCAGTATTCCTATAATTGACTTCAAGTCGCTTTGTGAATAAAAACAAATTAGAAATGGTAACATGTATAATGGCAGTAGATTTATAAAGAACAGTCACACACAAATAAAAAAGTTTGGCATTACATATGTCAAGTCGACGTGAGGTTTTAATCAACTTTTGTGTTGACTCTACACGAGTCGATTTGCATAGCTGGTAATTTCCAGAGATTTCTTGAAGGTGTTAATGACGTAGGTGTTGAATCGGCGTGTGGTTTGGATAGAAATATCACGACTCTCAGTTGCACCATACAAAATCGCCTATGTACGGAAGCAAATAAACACCATCATAATTAATCCTGACTTAAATAGAGATATATTAACATATTTATGAAGACAGGTGGTAATGATTCGTAGAAGGGTAACGAAACCCGCCTTACCAGTAATTGATATCAAAACAACTATTGTTTAATGATAATAAAAATCCACAGAGAATATGAACGCGGAATCTTCCATACGGATGTTTTTTATAATGATTTCAACCAACAGATCGCAATTAATCTTATAGACAAGTACATAAAGAAGACAAAGTAACACCGGTAAGGGATATTTGCATGAGGACATGAACTTTATACTAAATATACATTTTTGACTTGAAGAGAACCTTCTCTGCGAAGGCGAATTTATAAAAGGTTTCAAAGATCAGATCACCTCTTGTGACATCGCCACTAATTTAAGTCCAAACATTTGGCCAAATGAACTCAAATAACAATTCTATGTATTTTACAGCACGGCTTCTCAAGAGTCCAAATAGCCTGGATCCACCAACAGCATCGCCTCTTCTCACTGACTTATGGCTTAACGCGTCTGAATAGTATCTATAATTGAAAATCTATGCATGTAACATTATGGGTTTTCTAAAAGGGACAATATTTGGTTTCAGGATGTATGGTATGCCACACGCGATTTCTTTGAGATCACTTATTGGGACAAGCATGTCCGTTAAATTGGATGTTGACACTTGATTTACAGATCTATTGACAAAGTCTGGTTACCACGATTTATCTGAAATAGTTATTGACGCTTATTTTCTCCTTTCAATGAACACCTTACTTGGTCTACAATAGCAGGGTTCTCTAGCTGTTGACGAGAACCGTTTTCTAGAAAGTGTTAGCGACCTACGCGTGGAATACTGGTGAAATCTCAATAGAAATGTCACGACTCTCACCGCCATCATATAATATTTCTTTTTATGGAAACACGTACAAAAACCATTGTTTTGCAACCCAAATATTGACAGATTCTGTGTCAACAAGAATTCGTGATTCGTTCTTACAGACATGTTTGAAAAGCGATTCGATGTGAAGACTTGTGCTTTCTCTTGTTGTTGGCGTAACATTTCAGACGATTATAGGGCTATTTTGCTATATTTCATTTTTACAATATCACTTATAGTCACTTCAGCCCGTGGCACACTCTATGTTGTCAAATGCAATTTCTATTGGAATTCATAATATCATCCTTCAGGTGATATTGCCAGCATAGAAACACAGGCAACAAAGAATAATCGCGTCTTCCCATGTGTATTTACTATGAAGTCAAGCCTACACGGACATTTTTTCAAAGCCAATTACAGGTTTGTTTTTTCTGTGCAAATTGTAAAAGCATTTCACATAATTTCAACGCTAATCCATGGTCGTTTTGCATAAAGTCAGTGTTTTTATATTATTCTACTAAACAAGAATGCAACGCGAATAACAACATTTGAAATTATTGAAGTTAAAGATATGCCGTGCATGTTATTTTGGGGTACACTATTTGCCCAGGCACTCTCGGGGCTAAAGAGCAAAAGGAAGCCGTTCTGTTTTTGTGATGGCTTTGCATTTTGTTTTGTGATTGTCCTGTCTTGTCTGTAGCAGCGGTTTCGAGGATGGTAGGCCTACCTTTACCCATTAGGCTGGCACGACTTTATAGGAGTGAAAAAAAAGTACGTTGTTAAGCCCGGCTCAATTGAAATGATCTGTGATGATTCGAATAAGGGTAAATACACAAACCAGTGTTTTAAAAATTATTTACTCGGACGTAGAGAAAAGCATACATGTAAGTAGCTCTATTGACTTTCGGTACAAACGAAACGCTTTGTTCTTCTTGTTTTCATCCGCGAAACATGTGTTGTATACCTAGGCTGTGTCAACATCAAGTGCTGAAGCATATGTCGAGGCATAATGCGGTATTAGGACAATCAGTCTTGCGATCATCGTGCCATTGTTAGCTAAGGGCCAAGATACCCGTTGAAGTGAAAAGCACACAGCGCTGTAACGCTTAGATAATGATAGATAAAACATGCATGTGTTTCCATGTCAACATAAACAAACTAAATGTACCTTCGTTATTTTGTACAGAATTCTGAAATTGCGTTCCGACTATCACTTCAATTACATGTGAAATAATAGCTTATTTGTTTTGCTTAGAAGCAAATCATGAATGCGTTATTTTCCCGTAATATTTGCCGAAAGAATTAAAAGAATGGCGTGATGGAGGTTTCCCCCAGAAGCTGGTCCTAAAGGAGTTTTTCAAGAGGGTCGTCGCTTTTCAATTGTATTGTTGCCATGTAAACGTCAGATGCGACAAAAATAGAGATCACATCGACTTTGGAATTACTGACAATTTGACGTGTTTGGCTTTTCTCCTAATCATATATACATGTAGACATGAGTGATATGGTATACTCTCCAAGTATTAACTATACTATGTCGTGGTCGGTTTTCATTGACTTCGAACTTTTAGCTTTTATGTTAGTTCCAAAGTTTAAGAACTTAAATTTATTTGAGAAACATAAACGGGACGCCCAGCATTGTGTCGAATGAGGACGCCAATAAATTATTTAGGTTCACAAAGTCACAAATATAGTAGACCTGTTTGTTGTTAAAGATAGGCTACATCACTTGATCGATTTATTGAATTTCCGTATGAGAATAACCTGTTTGATTTAAAACCATCATAGCGGTTTCGAAACAAATGGAACTAAAAGATAACCCAGGTCAGCTGAATGACTTGGTGTAATGACCAGACGTTCGATGACAAGAAAAATCGCGTTTAAAAAGAAGATACTAAGAGTAACTATTTTTATGTTGTCCTGCTTAGGCGATGATTTGTTTGTTTTATCGGGTTTAACATTGTACTAAAGGGCATTTCACTTATATGACTTCGTGTCAGCCCAGTGCATGTTATAAGGAAACCACCTTCGATGACATTGGCAACACAGAATGAAACAGACAGGAATAGTGAGAGAACATGAACGTGAGTAAACCGCTCAACTGTTCGCTGACCAATTATAATTTATTCTTTACCTTCTGTATAAAAAACTGTTTGTTCAATTTGGATGTCGTATTTATTTACTTGCTCTTAGTATTTAAAATCTCCTCATGATACGTTCATAATGTTACACATGGTTACTGTAGAGGTAGATGTATCGAAAAGTTACGTTACAAAGACACTATCTCGTTATCGAAATATTGCTAAACTTACACTTACATAGTTTAAAGGTTTTGGATCGGTTTAAGTGTATCTTAAACTAACACTTTAATTTTATTTATAACATACAATTGTTAAAGACCGCATGTTATATGATTTTCTTGAGCTTCGCAATCCAGTATTATAAACTCCGGTAATGTATCTTACCTCTGTTATAATTGCAGAGAGTTCTTTCTTGAGACCACAGTCGTCGTAAAAATAAAATAAGAATAAATCAAAAATGAAATTTGGAGCTCAATGTTTCCTGACTTCTAGCTTTAAGTTTAATAGATATTACGAAATAGATACATTGATGGAGATATTGGATCGTAAGCTCAAGGTATAAAGCCAGATCACATATATTAATGTAAAGAAAACGAATAAGGACAATACACTACTCATATGAAGTTAATAGTGATGATATATGCTCGTTGGCTGACTGTATATGAAGGAATAAAGACAGAGCACAAATGGCAATGCAGGGAAGATTAAACTTCACTCATGACGATAATAATGCTGGTCTATGGTTGTCAGCTGACTGAAAATGGACAGTTACATCTGGTCTCTCCAACACTACATGGAGGGCCTAAAATCCTGAAAACTGCTGACCAGGTGTTCAATATAAGGAGAAATGATAAAAGACACAGGTTGATCATACAGCATACAGGAAACCCATTTTATTTTGTTAAACTTCGTCAGAAGCCAATGGAGAATGCAAAAGCATTACACGCAGCTGAAGATCTATTGACGAAGAAAGACCGTTGCGTTAAATTTTAGTGTATCAATATTTGTATTTATTGGGACAATAGATCTTTTCACCCGCTAGATGCACGTATCTATTGGAGATCAATCCTAATCAGACACTATCGATGATACATTTCCCGGATAATAATTGTTGAATCAAACACGTCGGTCGCGATGTTTGTCTTGACCGTATCCATTACCAGCGAGTTATTGAAAACTTTTAACGATCTATCTCTCGTGGAGATATACGATAGTCTGACCTGAATGAGGGTCTGATTGAGACACTGTAAGAATATCCAGCCAGATTTCTATCTTATTCAACTCTCACGTGAATATCAAAGGGATGGAATCAATGCTGTTTTTTATTGGAAGCTTCTGAGAAAATTTAGAAATTGAGATGACAGAATATCCTTATTTACAGAAGAGTTCCATTTCCAGTCAGCGTCCAAATCGACTTTTTAAAAAAATAAGAAACGAAGAACCAGAAGTTTTTCTGCGTAACAAATTAAAATTGACGCATGCCATTTCCAAGCTGTGATACGTTAAAAATTTATACCGTTAAGATTTCAATTTCATCAGAGCTTATACATGACATGTGATTTGCACAAAACTGCCTTTAACAAATTTATAGTTACAACTAAGGTAGCTTTCGTTTATATACAGTCAGCCTGACGCGTAAATATTTTTCTTGTCAAACTGCAAATGCTTGGTGTATTATTTCAACAAAACTTTTTAAAAATTTACGAAAATCATGTTATTCTCATATGCCTTAATTCACACACCAGCAGTAATGTTCTCTTATTCAACTTAAAATGTTGTTTGTCTTTTTTGGAAATACCGTCATGAGCCAATTGGTGTCGTAACACATATTCATACAAGTCTATTCACATATTTGCTGTCAACTAGAACTCTAAATATTGCATATTGAGCGACATTTGAGACGGTAAAAATAAATTCTATTATGCAAAAGAAAGGCCTCTTTATTAAGTCTTTAATTACAATCATTTGATATTTTATTAACCTTCATTTGTTGTCTAATATAAAACTAAAACCTACTGATCAGTTTGTGATGTCTTTGTGGTATGTCCTGTATTTAACCTGTCCTGTCTTTGTTTGATGCCCGTGGTGTCGAGGGTGATTCCTTTCACTCATTCAGCTTGTACACCGTAATCAGAGTGAAATATGCTTGAATATTCCATTACGTGTAAAGTTATGGACCGTTGTTTGGTGCTTATGTTTTAAATCGTTTTGATTGTGTTTTAAGTTTTTGTATATATCAATAATCGTTCTTTCACTCCAGGGTAGGCGTACACTCGCAAACACAACATCAGCAATTGTACAAACAAACAGACCAGCCTTTTTGATCAGAATTATTCCGTTTAGTTAAAATTAGTTGCATATTGCGTGACACATTCAAACGCCTTCTTTGCTTGGCTTTAAACCGATACATCATATGTTTGTGATCTTTATTGATTTTTTGATGATCAAAGACAAATAAGCGAAACGGAATTGAAAATGTGAAGATTTCTATAGTCGTCGACGGATTTGCTTACTTTCTGTAGGAACCAATGTTTGCGATAAAAGTATGTCTGCGTGTTTGGAGACTTCGCTGTTTGAAAACATTGTAATTTCGCTTACCAATTTGTGCATCAACAGAACGTACTGACGCATGATGAGCTTGTTATTTGAACAGATTCAGTATAAATACAGTTTGAATATGTAAGACAACATGCATTTTCCCATACCCATTGTTTTGTCAATAGTAAGCATGCTGAACACGATATTTGAACAGATTGAATATAAATACAGTTTCATTATGTTAGAAAACATATATTTGCTGGTACACATTTGTTCGTCAACAGAAAGTACTGGTGCATATTATTTAGTATAAATACAGTCTTAATATTTGTCCTGTGTTCGACATTGTTTTCTGGGGGAAAAGAGACACGATCAAAATATAACAACACAGCGCAGTGTATTACAATTGTCACACTAAGATATAGTTGCATCTGTAAGTTCAACCTGTTCGCACTGAAAACAAAATAAAAATCCAAAGTAAAGGCCTTCTATTTTATAACAGGATTCTCAAAGCGTATACAAACATTATTGCGCAGGTTAATTCTACACTCGTAGAAATTTATGGCTCTAACGGAGCCCTTTAAGGCTCTTCAGTCATGGTTCTGGTGAAACCCTGTATGGTTCTGTATGGAACCCACAGCAGCTGTTCCTAGTATTTCTTCCTTTCTTCTTGTAACAAAGAACCATTTTTTGCGTCATGGTTCCATATAGAACCCTCTTTTCCATAGAACCCTCAAAGAACCTTTATTTCTTAGAGTGTAGATAACACTTAGAGTGTAGATAACACTTACAGTGTAGATAGCACGTAGGTCTTGGTTTGACCAGTAATAACTCGTGTATGTTTTTTTTTTTTTACACATTTGTAGATTTGTATTCAAATTATGGCACTCGCCAAGTGAAAGGAAAAATCCAGCTGTGAGTTTCAAGAAGATAAGGAAAGGTGCCAGTGTGTTAGTAGTTGTTAGGAAGACACTAAGCTCGGCTCTGATTTGAATGGTTAGAGGGGGTGTGGGTAAAATGACACGGGAAGGAGTTGGTGTCCGATTTGTTCATAAGTGGCTCCATCAGACGCCACAACCTAAGCACCTTACTGCCAGTAAGCTTGGGCGACTGCCACCATCATACGTACTTTTCATTTGTTTAAAAGCTGACCGCTGGTCTGGCACACCTTCGAAGACCGACTATAACAAATTACAGTGGAAAAAAAAAATGCTATGCATTTGGTAATCGCGTCAATGACATTCTGGTAACTCATGTTGGTATCTCAAGTACGGTAGACCGTTCATGCCATATCGTTGCTAACTGTTTAACATTCATTTAGCATTCAGTAAATGTTCTTTATTTTTTTAATCAATTAATTCAGAGACATTTTGTCTTTGTAGTGATTATCATGAACATTGCACAATAGTCAATGACATATATACAGAAACGATATGGATCGAAAAGTCTACCATACAAAAGTTACCACATTGGGTCTAACTATCTATACACACTCAAAACATAATTCATTTTTCACCTCCTTGTCATTTATTATACGATGCGGAAACCGATCGTTTGATTGATTTTCTCTGTGAACAAAGCTTTAAAGCGAAAGGCAGCTGACTATTAAACTGATAACAAATGACAAGGGTTAGTGTTTACGATACCGTATTGGCAAACCAACGGTATGTAAGATTTATTTGCAAGGTATTAAGAGATTCCCACACAACTTGATTCTGGGATGAAAATTCCCTCAGGGATGGAAAAATCATCCCTACCGAACCGAAGTTCTTTTCCCCATATAATATATTTTATGCCGGATTTTCTGTTGAGAAAAAAAAAATTAAAAAAAACCCACACAAAAAAACCCACTTAACATTTGTATAACAATTTGCTGCGAAGCGATATAAAAGCGTTGGTAGGTTAACATGAGTAATGCACAAAAGGCGTATGGTCCCCTTATAAATGTACTTCAATTTAACGTTTTCATACGGGATGACAAGAATAAACTGTAGGCAAGGCAGTAAGTAACAATAATAATTTTGAAGAATTTAAAATATTGGAAAAGAAAACTCGGAAACACATAATTATCATCACCATGGTATCACGCTCGAGCTGCTCGGCTTAAAAAGTTAGTTCCGGCACAAATTTTGATTGGCTGGTTTGCGTCACGCGCTCATCACACATACGTATACGTATGTGGGATGAGCGCGTGATGCAAACCAGCCAATGACGTGTGGGATGACGTTACTCACAATGTGTTACCACCTGGGTTTGACAGAGTATTATATGGGAAAATAAAGTATTATAGGCAACCAACTATTTGAGTTAAAAGTAAAGCCATCTGATGGCATCAGGGTAAAGGGTTTTCAGTCATAGCTGTGCAGTGGTATTTTTTTCGAACACGTAAAAACGTATCATGTAGCCTTATCTAGAGATGCAGAGTTTGAGCGTTCCTAACCGTGTAATTTTACGTTTTTACGCTTACCGACTTTTATGTGTTCAATAAACTACTGTCCAATAATGTTTTGTAGTCTGAACGCGGTGATACATTTTGTATGTCAATTGCGACCATAAATAGTCCAGTAGCCGCGTTTAAAAAAGTGGAACATCACAATCCAAGTACATGTTGTCACGCCGCCATATTCCTAGCCTGGTCCCCGTCTCCCACAATGCATCATGCTACTTGAGATTCCACTGTAGGGCAATTGCACGATTAGATGCGCTCAAACTCGGTAACTAATTCAACCCAAGAGTGCACTAGATAATTAAATATGCAAAAAAGGGACATTAAGTTAACTTATTCCTCTTCTTGAATATATAACATGTGTATTCAAGTGTGAGCCGTTCCCTCTTCCTCTTCACTTAAAGTAATCAACCGACTGCTATGCGCTTTCCTATTGGCTAGAGCTATGAAAGGAGCGCACCTGTTTCTCAGCAAACAACAATGATTATATATAGCCAAACTGGGTAGGCCCCTAATTAAATAGAGAAAAAAGCTCAAAACATCAGATTGGAAATATGAAATTATAGTCTTTTCGATGGTGCTCACCGATTGCTTTACACTTTATTTGTTTGTTTAATTGGGGTTTAACGTCGTTCTCAAGGGTATTTCAAGGATATGAAGATGGATTGTTCATATTACACTGTTCACTGTTTACATACTGTGGAAAACCGGAAGAAAATCTACTACAAAGCAACCCCGTGATTGCCAGAGCCACATCGCATGTTTGAGATCGATTTGTTTGTTTGTTTGATTGGGGTTTAACGCCGTACTTAAGGTTATTTCACTCACACGACGGCGTCCCAGCACAATGGGCGAAAGGAACCAACCCCGCTCCCACTGGCAGTGAACAAAAACATCACAGGACAAATACAGGACACTCACAGGACATTACAACGACATCACAAAAATATCGGCTTTAGCTCAGAAAGCATCAGGGCGGCAGGAAGCTCCCTCCAACCACTAACAGTGGTTAAGATTCTTAGTTACAAAAAGAGCCATGATCAACGAACACAAGAATTATGTTAAACATGTAAATCCCCCGCGATCAAACGATTAAAGAGGAATCGCCTTGGACCTGAAACAAATCGGTCAAACTGTTCATAATCCACAATTACAAAACTGTTTCGAGGTTTCACATTACACAACCTGGAATCAACAGTGTTAAAGACCTTTGATTCGACGAAGTGGTTTTGTTCAGTCCTGTGTCCAGTGGTAAATGCTTATCTGGAAAGGTCAACGCAGAGAGAAAGGCGGACACAAATCTCTATTTGCTTCCGACAACGGACTTAAGTGTTTAAACCAGCCCTGTTTGTGGCAATAATCTAGATAAAAATATTAGGATATAAACAATATATGGTTCAACCATTTCGTAATCTCCGTTGAGAAACAGGCGGGGACGCAAAAGCAGGGCAATGTACAGAATTGTTGTTCGTAACTATTCTAGTTTAGTATTGTTTACCGTCTGTTTTAGCACAAAATTGTTATACAATGACACTAACTGGACTTTTGATCGCTAAAGACAACTGCATATTCCACCATGACACGGTCGAGTTATTAGATACAATTGGACACATTGGTTGTCGATGTAGTTATTCGTTTACGTTTCGTCGCTGCAAGATAATTGAGTTAGCATTGTATTTTATCTTTAAGACGTTCCAGGCGTCAAGACACTAGCGTTATTATATGGAATCTCGTCACTGTCAACCGTCACTGTCATAGAACCATTACTACTCTGTGGTTCATATAGCTATGTCTTCTAGGATTCTGTCCTATATGTCATAATTTGCCATAAAGAGATGCTGTACCGAGCTTGGCAGTCCACAATCAATTTTATTCCATATAGCTTTCCCTGCACAATAATGCGGATCACTGATCTATCATTGGGATATGATTCTGTTGATCTAACGGAGGATAAATACCAAAGATTTACAAACAAACAAACAATAAAAGTAATAAACAAATAATTGTTTGTTTGTTTGTTTGTTTGTTTGTTTGTGGTTTAACGTCGTACTAAGGGTATTTCACTTATATGACGACGTGCCAGCCCAATGGGTGAAGGATTTGTTTGTTTGATTGGTGTTTAACGTCGTACTCAAGGGTATTTCACTTATATGACGACGGACAAAAATACAGA
>JAQQZZ010014588.1:0-11411 GCA_030265115.1 Mopalia vespertina | reverse complement strand
GTTGCATGAACAGCTTTACTCAATTTCATAAAACAGACTGGTTTATTTCACAAGATTATAGTTTAACAAAACCCACAGAATGGGGAAAAAATCAGCATTATGTTATTACATATACATGTAGGAGTAAAAATATTGATTTCGTTTTTTAAATATATTTACGAGCCGAATTTTCACTATTTTATCTCACTTTTAAAATTATTTACATTGAACACATAATTGTAAAATAATATTTAAAAAATTATGACAGATCGTTTTTTATTAATATATTCACAGATAAATTCCATTGGACGGTAGGCTACATTTAGGTTTATATATCATGATCATTCAATATATAAAATAATTAAATAATAGAGGACTGAAATCACAATAAAATCAATTAAATAATGGCGTTAATTACAAAAAAAATATATACCCTAAAACGATAAAACCGAGTAGGACCAAGATCCATTCTACAGATAAAAAAATAAACCTTCTCCCCTTTCCACATTGATAATTCCAAAATAAAAGTATCGGAAGTATGCATGTCAGAAATAAAACTTGTAATTTCCTTAAATAACTTTGTTTTACGTGACAGGCTTTTTACTAGTCTGTTACTTGTTTATTTATCTTTTTGTAACTAGCAAGCAACATATACTTTCTATGCAGTGAAAATATAATATGTATAGCCAATAAACATCATTTGGCAGTTTTCTTTTTGGGTCAAATTTGAACCAAAGATAAATTGAGAGAAACAAGTGACGTAGGCTAGCCTACATATTTTTAAATTGTATGAACGTCGATTAAGGTCAATAATGGAAAGAAGTAAATGTTATTTATTATTTTTTTTAAAAATATATTAACAAAATTATATTTTGTTAAGTGCCATGCTGTTGCTTTTAAAATCAATTGGATTTTTCCTGTTTTTTGCCCCCTTGTTATTAAGCTTTCATTCAAAGGCCTGCATGTGGAAAGTTTACACGGGGTTCTAAATTATTTTTTTTATTATAACCGATAGCCTATTATAGCCTACTTCCTGTCTCATAATGTAGCCGCTCGCTCTTTTTCAACTGTTATTCTCCATACTTCCATATTGTTACACAGATTGTTTATTTTAACACACATACGTTTAAATACAGTTGTATACAGTAAAATGTCAACAAACAGATCACGTGGGACCGCATTGCATTCAGCGCCCCCCAAAAATAAGCTCCCTTTATTCCCAGCGCTAATCCCCATTGATTCTCTCTGATGAGAAGAACATAAATAGATAACTTTTAGATATATAACTTTATTGTGGTAAGCACATTAGCTTCTTGACATGTACATATAACCTGGGATTAGTATAGATACTATACTAATCCCAGATATAACACAATAAACACTTATTGGAGGATAATGACTGGGAAATTAAATATGATCTAATTAACTTGTTCCTTACTGCATAACATGCGGGACAGATACATAGGAAATGGTAATCGTTTTCAAAACAATCTGTATCACAAACAGATAAAGTCTTTTTTGTCTCGCATATTTGTTGCGCGAGGTCAACCTACTGCTATTTGTGATTTTTTAAATTCATTTTCCGCCTCTTTTCAACGGGTTATTATATTAAATACCAGTTACAATAATTCTATTAGATACCAGTTACATTAATTCTATTAAATACCAGTTACATTAATTCTATTAAATACCAATTACAATAATTCTATTAAATACCAGTTACAATAATTCTATTAAATACCAGTTACATTAATTCTATTAAATACCAATTACAATAATTCTATTAAATACCAGTTACATTAATTCTATTAAATACCAGTTACATTAATTCTATTAAATACCAGTTACATTAATTCTATTAAATATCAGTTACATTAATTCTATTAAATATCAGTTACATTAATTCTATTAAATACCAGTTACATTAAGTATATTAAATATCAGTTACACAGCGGTCAACCTTACAAAACAAACTGTGTAGCATTATTATCGGAATTACTGTTTCCACAGTGTGTGGGGCCCACCTGCTATGTTAGGCAAAGCTACAAGATTATGGACTGCGGACGTCTCGATTTATCCTTGGAGATGTAACAGATGGTCACTCCCTTATGATATTTGATATTTGGAAATTGACAGTGAGAAAGTTCGACACAACGGTCGTATCCATTTTACGATATTTCAATCGTCATGGATTTTTTTTCGAATTGTTCTATTTCCCTTTTTTGTATACAATAGATTGTAATCTAAATGTGTAAAGCGTCTACACATACATGGACGGTTTAAGAGCAAGACAAGTTTGTGCTTGTAAGACATGAAGAATGAGATGCTTTCATTTTAGCGTCATTAAAAATGACAGATTTCACTTTGTATTGCTGCTTGAAGTAGGCATGTTCCCAAATCCCCGAATCAACTGTTTATAAATGTGGGTTTACTTCACATTTTCAACACATATAGGCTTTCTGACGTATATGCAACATAAATAAAACCCCTGGAGCGGTTGAAGCAATCCAATATAAATTGGTAAGATCCTGGTCAATATGCTGTTAATTGTCTATTTTTGGGTGGCGAACAGATGGTAATCCGCTAGAAAACTCCATCTACAGACAAGTGGTCTCAAGCGTTGGTATAGTGTTTCCTTTTCAAACTTTGTCCCAAACACATTTGCAAATAGTGTTTCTATAACCCTTACGAAATAATGCCAGTCTTATCACCTCCTATTCCATCCATACAAATCTGAACAACTTTATAACCATTTGGACATTCGATAAAACAATACACACTCTAAAATAGAAATCAATTCATTCCCGCTTTCGTCGAGACTTTGGCTATATGCATTAACAGCCTGTTTAATTTGACATGCACGATGTGCCTGAAGTTGAACAGCTCCCGTCCTTCTCAAGGGAAGAAGACGATTTGAATTGATTAACTGAGTAATAAGGTAAGATTAAGTGCAATTTTATCAGTTATTTATCTCCCACTAGTAGCCCTCTGATTGATTCTATAATACTTCATTATTTATTATCCGTTTACTAGACTCATTTGCCGTTAATTGTGCGACGATTTTCGCCCCAGTCCATAATACAAGCGAGCGAGTATTTTACAAAGCCCATCCCTCTCTCCATAATACAAGCGAGCGAGTATTTTACAATGCCCATCCCTTTCTCCATAATACAAGCGAGCGAGTATTTTACAAGGCCCATTCCTTTCTCCATAATACAAGCGAGCGAGTATTTTACAAGGCCCGTCCCTGTCTCCATAATACAAGCGAGCGAGTATTTTACAAAGCCCATCCCTCTCTCCATAATACAAACGAGCGAGTATTTTACAAGGCCCATCCCTTTCTCCATAATACAAGCGAGCGAGTATTTTACAAGGCCCATCCCTTTCTCCATAATACAAGCGAGCGAGTATTATACAAGGCCCATCATTTCTCCATAATACAAGCGAGCGAGTATTTTACAAGGCCCATTCCTTTCTCCATAATACAAGCGAGCGAGTATTATACAAGGCCCATCATTTCTCCATAATACAAGCGAGCGCGTATTTTACAAGGCCCATCATTTCTCCATAATACAAACGAGCGAGTATTTTACAAGGCCCTTCCCTTTTCTCGATAATACAAGGGAGCGAGTATTTTACAAGGCCCATCCCTTTCCTCGATAATACAAGCGAGCGAGTATTTTACAAGGCCCATCATTTCTCCATAATACAAACGAGCGAGTATTTTACAAGGCCCATCCCTTTCCTCGATAATACAAGCGAGCGAGTATTTTACAATGCCCATCCCTTTCCTCGATAATACAAGCGAGTGAGTATTTTACAAGGCCCATCCTTTTCCTCGATAATACAATCGAGCGAGTATTTTACAACGCCCATCCCTTTCCTCGATAATACAAGCGAACGAGTATTTTACAAGGCCCTTCCCTTTCCTCGATAATACAAGCGAGCGAGTATTTTACAAGGCCCATCCCTTTCCGGCCAAAAATGAATCACGAGCGCAACCGACTGCACAACCAAACCCATTCCTTCTGTACTCGTGCTGTGTTCTTCTGTACTAGGAGATTTTGATCAGTTAAAATTATTCGTAGATTTGGAAAAAAATATTCACACTGACACAGGGATGTCGATTTATGTCCATGGTATAGAAAGTCTGTGATAAATATGTAACAAACTAGATATTAAACATGGGTTTCGTTTATAGCAGCCTGCAGTGTGGTATTTTAAAGAAATAGAAATTATCCGTTAATGAGAATGAGAATTTCAGATTGTCTGATACAGAGGGAAGTTTCGGCTCAACCAGAAGGTCCTTTAGATTTTTGTTTCTCTTGTATTCTACAACAGGTATTTGTGGTAGATAAGCAGACATCTTAGGTCCAACATTGGGATATTCCTGCATAATGAGACTAGCAGCCCGGGTGCAAGGTTGGTCATATTGGATTGAAAATGGACTATGTCTTTCTTAGACCCATTCCCTGGTTTCAGATTGACATTTATCGATCTTTGACCGAGCGATCAGAAAGAGATAAATGTTCAGCTATCTGGGACATGAGCTTTAACCTAATGGAACTCAAATGAGTGTAGGCTCTTGTCCGAAGAATAATTGGTTTCAAAAGTTCAAAATGTCTACCAAATAATACAAAATTCTAGTTTGTTGCCCAGTAAAGGAGTCCATGTCTGGTATGCAGGTGTCTAGCTTGTGTCTAGTCTTCATACATTTTCACCTGCCTGAAAATATTAGGGGTGATTGTGGTGTTTCCGTATGTGAGTTGATTCTAAACCTTGTTCTAGATTAGAACACTATTCAGTTGTGTGAGGGTTTCGGATTTAATCCGGCGAAAACGTCGCCTAGAATTCCCTCTTGGAACTTAGACCCAGAAGACAGCAAAACAAGTCTAGTTGAAGGTAGCGAGTGTTACAATTCCTGGAAAACCTAAATACTTGCGATTTAATAAATCCCTTGGATGTGTGTGGATGATTTAGCATAGACTAGTTGATGAGTATCTGTGTGGACTTAAATAATGGACCTTAAATTGCAAAATCGCACTTGTATCTAAATTGTCTTCAGGCTGATAGTTGACTGAAGTTTAATATTGGGCAATGCTGAATAAGAGTGACAAGGATGATATCAATACTCAAATTACGTATATAACAACTTATAATTCACCTTTTTGACAGGTATCGTTTCTTAAAAATACCTTTCGTTCTAAAAGTGGAACAAAAACAGTTTCAATCATATGTTGATCATTGGTATGAAGGATGTCAAGGCGTTGTTGTGATTTATTCTTAACTTAAATTTGGAATCAGCGCCTCTCCGGGAACTTTTACTGGCAAATTGCAGATTTGCTTGGGATACTTCTTCGCAGGTAGCTCTTGTTAAAATAAGCACTTAATCCGTTCATACATTACACTGCCTTACAAGTTTACAACACATCAAAGAAGATTGTTCTTCAAGTTGACGCGCCAATGATAGTATTGGTTAGAGCCATTAATCAGGAAGGAAGGCCGATAACATTGGAAAGCAATATACCTACAGATGCCGAGATAAGGTATGCTAACATTGAGAGGGAACCCTCTTGTTGTGCATGGGTGTAAGCGTATTTAACACATAGCTATATGGAAACAGTTTCATTATAGAGTCAGACCACAAACCACTCATGTCCATAAATCTACATTTGACATAAGCACCACCGAGGCTACAAACGACGAACCTTCGTCTCCTTTTAAGCGATATGGCGATATGATATCGGCCAGGAAAAGAAATATTATGGGCCCATGCACTGTCCAGGCTCTCATCAAACTATACAAATCCCACGGATAACAAGGATATACGGAAACATGAAATATCATCATTCTCCTAGATCATGTATTGTTGTCACAAAGACTGGAAAAGCTGTTCGTATTAAAATCTTAAATCTTAAAATCACATCAGCTGATCCCAACACCTTGCTTTCCCGGAATCGAACATGTCCGCTTTCATGTAGCTAAGATGTGTCTTTTTCTGTTTATACATACGTGCCAATTTTTGACCTAAGTACGAGTAACAAAGTTTTCCTACAATAATCTGATCCACATTCCTCCGAGGAAAAAGGCTAATATGAAAAACCCATCAAAATCCTTTAAACCCGATTTACACGAATTCTTATGTAGCTAGACTACCAACAATTAATGAATGACAGTGATTTATTCTGTTCTACCTGTTTGGCGTCCAGTCTTAGGTCATCTTTAACTTCCGAGTCCCTATATCCATCCGGGTCATCTTGATCGCACCAATCCGTCCATACCCGAGGAGGCGCCACTGATAACAAAGAATCACATCAGATAACACAACAGCAAAAAAAATCTATTGAAAAAAAGAAACAAAATGATAAGAAAAATTTAAAGTTAAGTTTTAAAATGTAGTTTGAAATTAACGGATATAGTGTGTGTTGCTATAAAAAGTGACTTGATCATGAATCATGATCAAAATAATTAATTTTATACTTAATGATAATGTTTTATGGGTTTGATTTATGTAACGTTACGTAGTGAAGAAAATGGTCGAAGATGCTTACCTCTTTAACTTGCATACATCAATGGTAATATAGTTCACACTCACACAAGCTCCAAAAGTGATCAAAATAGCACGCATGCATATAATCAACATTAACACATTTAAAAAATTAATATATCTTTTAGCATATGTAACTAGAAATTGAGTCATTAAGGATAGAGAGTATGTAATTTAGTTAAGTAAATATATTTTACATAAAATAAAGTACATTTTAAAAGATCAAATATAAGCAAAAAAGTTGGAGAGGAAGGGCTTTTCTTGGGCAGATCTTTCTTCCACCCAAACCACACCACGTCATTCCAGCCACACCAGATCTGCGGGAAAGTCCGGCAGAACACCACTGTTCAGTCATCCATAACACATCGTGCTGCTCTTACATGAAGTCACAGCCATTTGGGAACCACGTCTGAGTTCACACCTGAAAGGATAAACATTAATATCGAATTAAAAACCATTTCCATGGCCTCATCAGTACCCACCCAAGGAGCCTTATCAGACTGTCTAGGAAGTCGGAATTGATTGCCGGTAAGGCTACTTCATAAGTATACGCGATACAAAGCGTCTTAATGGCTTTATTATTTGACAAGCCACAGTCCCCATTCCATCATTTCTTAACACGAGTCACCCTTACCTGTGACGAGGATGCGAAAAACGACCTTAATCAGTCGATAACTTATGAATATTGACACAGTAACACAATCAATACTGACGTGAACATCCGTCTTTAACCTCTTTCAGCGGAATAATGGATGTAGTGTACGAGGTCTCTTCCCATTCAGATAACTCTTGTGCTACCTGAGTAAACACTGTGTACATAGACATAAATGGGTAACAGGTGTCGTTTGGATAAACAGTTCTGCTGACGTTGTCATGTAACTAACTCCACTGTGTTATCGCATCAAGAAGTAACCTTGAAAAGAAAAACAACAATTGTATTTATACATTTGAATAATCACACATGACCAGATTGTGATGAACCGCGTTTCTCTATAATGTCTCGAGCTGTTGTTAAAGGATGGGTTACGTTGATCTTTGAAAAATAATAATAAAAAAACTTACAACATATAGCATTCGATTGTATGTTGACGATTCATTTCATATTATTTGTTATCGCCAAATCATTTAATACTCTCCGGCTAGATTCATCATTATTTCAGTGTGTCGATCGGTCGGTCGCTCTGTCGGTCAAGCTGTACAAAACAGTTCCACGTGCATAAGTAAAACAGATTTTCACATATTTTGAATTAATACTTACTTTATATATGTTGAAATTAATTTTCAAATAAATTAAAAACAATTTCCCATCAACACTAATTTAAAAACTAGTTATATTTTTATATTATTTTCACGACCTCCGTCTATTTACACAATACAAAGCACGTAGAAATCACCAGATAAATTAATGAGGTTTCAAACAGATTTATTTGGCCGTTTTAATAAGGAGTTGTTGGAACTAAGATAACTTGTTCGTAGCGTTGTTCTAAATCTGCCCTCCTTCTTATTCAATATGTACGTTGAATTGGATGTACTGCTACTGTACTGTTCGAGATGTATTGGGAACACATATTGCACATTTTTTTACGGGTTAAAAATAATTCTTAACAGTGCTCCCATTATACTTATCGTGAACGACAGCACACTCCTCGAAGTTTCCTTGCTTTGTGGTTAACAGTTTGTGTTGGTTTAACGAGCAAAGAAACGTGTCTAGGGTAAAGATGTTACTGAAAAACATATATATAGCTCCCAATAACGGGGTTGTTGGTCAACGGTGCCTTGAAATTTTATCTTTACCCCGAGTGCATGGATTCTTTCTTTCGTTTTCATAAATGAACTGCTCAATGCTTTTGTTTTGTTCATTTGTTCATTTGTTTGTTTGTTTGTTTGTTTGTTTGTTTGTTTGTTTGTTTGTTTAACTGCACGATGTACGACCATGCGTAAAGTTATGTTACTTTTGGGGCGGCAAAGAAAGCTAGCCTTAGTTGTATCTGGCTGCAAGCAATCACACGACAGACCAATCATAACAGGTCAATGACAAGACAGGCCAATGACAATGCAGGCCAACCCGAAGACGCAACACAAAGGCATGAACTGGCCGCAAATGCCTCTTGGAGAAATATTTATTGAGGTAAAATGGCCTGACATTTTATTATGATATATGTTATCACTAAGACTTTATTAACCGTAAAGCTGTAACAAAATGTCGCATGTAACAATTGTAAAAGGTATAGAGTTACGTAAAGTTAACAATAACGTATACAGTTTATACACATATGTATAGTACTAAATGGTTTCATTTGTGTTACTAGTTTCATCATAACTAGATTTAAATTGAGAAATGGAAATTGTAACAATATTTATTTTATGATCGAATTAATAAAACATATTTTCCGAAGCTTTGCTGACCAAATATGCCAAGACTTGAGAAGGTAGAGAAATGAGTAGCCTGTCTGAAAGCGGGGCCATTGTCATTGGCTTAACTGGTGAGACCCTTGACATCTTTGAACCCCCGTCGATAATGCACAGACAGTTAAATGACCGGAATGATAGAAACATACTCTTAAAAGACCCTATAAAGCATCGCGTGTTTACAGACAGTCTGTCAGGTGAATGTATACATTCCGACAAAGGCTGTCACATCTGGCCACATATGATACCCAATTGAAGTCACTGACCTCCTTAACAAAAAGATCAACTACCAAGCCTTTCTTGTCACGTCATACGTTTCACCGACCTAATCTTTCGCTGCACACGTGTGGAATGAAGGGACCTATTGAGTAGAACAAATTGTCCTCCGATTTAAAACAACATATCTCTTTAAGTCATTGCTAAAAATGTTTTATTGGGCAGGATTGATCCGTAGAAGCACGTCTGTAACACGTCACAAAGCTGTCATATTAATTTTCAGTGTGGAACCTTTATAGTCTATGTCCATTCTTCTTTTATTTTCATTTACAGCATACATATCGATGGAAGCGTTTTTGGAAAGAGTAAAACCACTTGATTAAAATCGGAAGCGGGCTTACCTCCATGCCTTACGTACATCTAGTCTCGCGTGAACCAGACTCTCCTTGCGTTAACTTTGACCACGGCTAGAGCGTCTGGTAACACTACATCTTATCTTTTGTAAACAAGATATGACCCGGTTATCGAACAGTAGCTTTTCTGACAGGTTAATTTAAAAAAATATTTCAAAAATTAAATCGAACCCAAAACATATCAATTTATTTACAAGTAAATTACTTTGGGATGTTATTTGTTGGCAGCCAAGGTAAAGTGAATAAAATTATTATATCCCAGTTGTAATATGCAAGCGAAATAATGTAGAACAGTAAATTTATAGCCCCAGAACATGTGAAGTCATAATATTTGATTGTCCAGGGCAAGACGAGTGGTCCGATTTAGTGTAAATACGCAAGCGATACCGGGCATTGCTATCGGGGGTTGGAGGTCTTAGTAACGAAGTAGGGCTTATAGATATACGACAGATATGCTGTGCTATAGTATTGGTCTATTTTCGTTGCTGACAATTTCATCCTAGACATCAGCGGATGGGTCGTCTTCATCTTGGTCAGCATCTCGGCTTTTGGCAACGCTCGAATCAGAAGACTCCGATTGGTCGTCGCTCTCAGACTTGGAGGCTTCTTCCGCATCACTACCATCATCATCATCCTCTTCTTCGTCTTCTTCCGGATGCTTGATTAATTTATGACGCATCATATCGTGATTTCTAGAAAAACGACGTTCACAAATATCGCACACACAGACATCGTTCTTGTTCAGTTGCAGATCAACGAATGATACATTATAAGGAAATAGGCTGTTTTAATGCGCCATGAGAAGACTGTAGGCCCTACCTACTTATCCATCCGCGGTGGGAAAAAAGCAGCAACTTAAGACTGGAATCGACAAAACCCGATCCAATGAAAATAATGAACAGAGGTTATAGATTATAGACGCCGTTTAGTAGTATACACCAATGATTTCCAAATTGAAAATACGGTGTCAAACTGTAGAACATAGTCCCTGGAATAGTTAATGTTTGAGGCCAATATGTCTCACGGATCAAGCGAGTGCTCGTCTGTTTGTGAACGAAAATAGACCAATGCTAAAGCACGGGATGTCTTTCGGATATTTATAAGCCCTACTTTGTTACTAAGACCTCCAACCTCCGAGAGAACGGGTACCCTCACTCCTGTCGTGTTAAAACCCCAACAGTCGCTCTTTGTAGATATCCATACCTCTTAGTTGTGCCACCCCCTCCCCCCACACCTTTCCCGTGGTTGATTTTGAGGAGAACAGTTTATCTTAGCCCATGATTACACAGAATATAGATCGAAATATTATGCAGGATTATAACTATGTGAATTGAATTTGGTGAAGATCCAAAACTATCTTTGAAACTTACTGCAATTGAATTAATGTCATCAGAACGTTCTAATAAACTAAATCAATTAATTTATTCAGACGAATAGCTCCTGAACTAAAATAAATGGTGCCTAATTTTCCTGAAATTTTGCTTAGAACAATTTCAGTGGACTTGTTTGTCTACCGAATGTTAGTAAAAATCGTATAAAAACACAAAATATATCATTCGGAAAACATTCCGCAAAAACTAAGCCGAATTTGACAAATTGAGGCACCGTTTTAAGGATACTCTAACACATTTGATACAAAATTGATGATGACAAGAGTTTTAACTAGTGTTACTGTGTAAAAAGAAGGGGCTCTGGTTTAAAAAGGCCTCCAGGTGCATTTTGGGACGGATTATGCATTTTAAAGTGGTACTATCGTGTCCAGCCTCCCCAATCACATATGAAACCACATCTTTTTTGCTAATTTAAGTGAACTTTTACCTATTGATAGTGTAATGACCGTACTAAAA